>BGPR01009843.1:18205-55491 GCA_013235015.1 Araneus ventricosus | reverse complement strand
GAATTGGTGGGAAAATAATCCAAAAACAAATAGTATGTGTAAATGGACATTCGAACTTTTTTGAATGTGAAATTTTGCATATAATCAACCTTTTCTTAATGTGTGTATTTTTAAAGAACCTTTATCATCATCAAATAACCATTGCTTTGTTATAGTTGAGTGGCAACAGTTTGTTTACTCTTGTGCGGGGAGAATGTAAATAAGCAGAGGCGATTTCGCCACCATCAATAAAAGACGTGTTCGTTTCAGTGGCTTTGTCTTCCTTTGAATTGGATGTAGATTCAATAATTATATCTCAGAAAGTGGATCCCCAGCTCTCAACAGCGCTCCCGGCCCGTGGAAACTGAGGTAGGCGTAATTTATTTAATTTGTTGATTTTACGTCTAAACTATTGTGACAGGTATACATTCTTTTTGTCCCATTCATTTTGAATCCCCCTGTATTGGACATCGAGATTTTGATGAATCTCCTCGTTGTTTCAGACCTCTCCGAATCCGGAAAACGCACTTTTGGAATCATATCTGTCTCTCAACCCGATATCTCACATACGCAACAAGCCAGGCAAATGAAATTTGGCATGGTTCTTTACACTAAAATTGTAAATCTCTATCAAATTTGGGCGCAATAAATCTGCCAAAATTCGCACTCCTTGCGAATGTGAACACGATAACTCCAAAACGAATTTATCTAGTTGGATTAAATTTGGTATGTGGTTTTATCGTCAGAATTATAGATCTAAATGAAATTTTGGACCAAATTCGTCAAAGGAATGGCCATCTGGCAATATTATATTCATGCACATATATACCAACGCGATAACCAGAAAACGCAACGGCTTAGATAAATGAAATTTCGTATGTTATCCTGTCATCAAAATTGCAGGTATGTGTTAAATTTTGATTCAATCGGACAAAAGGAATACTTTCAAAATGCATATTCGGATTTCTTCACTATACTACGAAGTACGTAAGGCGTTATGTTGTATTATAAAAGAGAAAATCGTGGGGAAAATATACTTGTTGGTTTCAATATCTGCCATAATTTTTGAGATAAAATTCGTCAACATTAACAGTGCGATCAATCCCAAATCACAGTACAAGGCCACTTTATTATTCTTATACATTACTTCCACATCACTAACATTATTCGAGCGAACATAAGTTCGCTTTATAGAAGTACATGTATGTAAATCATTTTTATACGCGCTTTAAAACTTACTATCTTAATAGCCAGGCGTTGGACGGACTATCTCGAATAATGCATCTTTTCCTGGTCTAAAGAGGAAGTGAGGTCACTTAAGGCCTAGAGATCCATGTTTTTTCATATGCCCGCCTCCGATTTTTTTCAGCAAATATTGTCACTTACTTTACCCAACAAACGTAAATATCCTTTCAAATCTAGTTTTCTCATTAATTTATAACAGTAACGTTGCGAAATAAAATATCATAAGATAAAAAAGTAAGGAAAAATGCAAGAAAACGATTTTTTCTGATGTTTATAAATCAAAACACGGAAGCTCTCTAAAAAAGAAAACCTTTTATGCAAACCAGTTTCCGTTATTACGGTTCAAAAAGATGAAGGAAAATATATAAAAAAATACAAAATTCAAGAACACCGGATGTGAATGATTAATAATAGGAAAAAAAGGAAAAGTGAAGAGAAAATCGGCAAGAGTCTGCACGATAGATTCATTCAGTTTGGCATTTTCAATTAATATCTTTTTTAACTAATTGTAGAATTCGAATTTAAATGCTCGAAATGGTTCTTTGGATTATTTCTCATCTTTTGGTACTTTCGACGCGTTTCTGCGTTCAGAGGTGAAGATGGCTTCAGATAGATACATTTGTTTACTCCAAATTTTAATAGTGTAGATAATTATAACTTTCAATTTTTCAGCTTTCTTGGCTGTTCCTAACCTTCGCTAGCCTTTTCAAAATACCGAATCAGCAATTTTTTATCTATATCATTCGTATTTATGGGCATTCTCCGTTCCTAATTTATAAAAAAAAACCAGACACTATTACTTGCTCTTTTCCCACGATTTGGTGCTCAACGCTAGTGCGCAAACTTTTCTCTACAAAATGGCCATGGTCTGGAAACCTAAATATTGCCATTGTGTCTTCGTGACAATACCTTCGAAAACTACTCATCTAATCGTTTATATCTTTCATCATCCTTCATCTATCTTAAAACACTTGAACCCACAGTAAAATATTTTTCTGTTTTTGAGACTCAACTTTCTTTGGAAATTCTACACAAATCTTGTCATGTCTACATCCTGTATACTTTTTTTTAAGACAATTGCGTAACTTCCATTGGTCGCTACTGTCACATCTTATACTCTCTTTTGCCATCATAGCTTTAACAGTGATTAGCCATCATTTTGGGAAAAGAAAAAACAAAATCAACACAGATAATCAAAATAAACTGTTACAGGTTTCCTCCAGAAACACGAACAGCTCAAGTGTTACTTTGTTCTCGCTATTTACCAGAAATAACGCGAGTCTGCTCTGTCTTGCTTGTTTGTACCGGCTCTTAATGTTGTGAGTCACACTGAAGTCCGGAGGTAACCTAACGACACATGCGGCACGGCCGCCTGCTGCGAACTGAATACGAAATGTCTCACAAAAAGCCACTTAACGCACGGCCTCTGAAGCGTTTAAGCGGATGGACTGCCTGCAAAAAAATGCAGACCCTTTAGTTCGCGGGGAACAACAGATTTCAGATTCTTTTCTGAGCAAAGCAGTTGTAAAAATCGGAACAGTACGATCCTGTGGTAAATAAGATTGTGGCTACAGTAGAACCTCGATTACATATTAGTATATATTAGTTTTAGATATATATTATATTATTAGTATTAGATTATATCTTAGTATCCAGACATGGGCTACATAGACGGCAAAACTGACGACTTTTTCTTCCTAAAGGTATACTTTTATATGAAATTGCTGCTTTCATACCTTTCAAAACACTTACTCCTGAGCCAAACTTTGAAGTCTTTGTATGGGAAGCCAAGAGAGTCTGAGGATTTAACTAAATCCCGCCAATTACGATCAAGATGGATCTTCTGTGCTAATCAACGTTAAGTATTCTTGCTCTGCTTCCGATGAGGGACTACTAAAGAATCGGACATTTATTGTGGACTTTTTATGGACTGTTCTTTTAAAGATTCTTTTCCAGGGGTGGCGTCGGGGACGTTGTGCCTCCTATCGGGGAAAAAATTTGTATTCCGTCGGGGAAAATTTCTGTACGGGGTATTCAAATGTAGTTGATAAATAATAATATGGCGAAAATTTGAGACCAATTTCGATACACTTTTTCCTCCGTACAGCAGGTCGTGCCCCCTTGTCGGGGAGACCGTGCCTCCCTGTAGAACAAACCGCCCCCCCCCCGTCGGGCAAACTCTAGCACCATTCCTGCTCTTTTCTTCCATTAATTTGTAATATTCTGTATTTTTTTAAAATTATCAATAAGTGGTCTGGGCATTGGTTGGGATATTGGGTGACGGCTTTGCTAAGTGGAAATGGATGAGGTAGTAGCTTGTTTAGAGTTGTTGGGGCTTCATCTTGTGGTGCGGGTCCGTGGCGCTACGTGATGTGTTGATAGCACCCGTCTACGACAGCCCAATCACACTGGTAAAGGGCTGCCATGGCCTTAGTGTTAGTTAGTAGAATCTCGATTATCCGGGCCCCTATCAACCGAGGTTCCTGTTAACCGTGCCAGAAGATCGAAAGGTGTTTTTCCTTTTTCATTAGAGTCAATGAATTTTTCAGAAAAGGGTGCTAAAGTTGGCACTAGAGAAGATTTTCGCTATGCGAAGGCTTGTAAAAGGTCGTTATTAGGAGGTGATAATTTACAACTCAAGAAGTTATTTAGAAAAAAAGTATATGAAAACATGGTTCCTTTCTTAAGGCCTTTTAATGATGATGTGAACAAATTTCATACATTTTCATTTATTTTAATATTTATTTAGAGTAAATCAAAACACCAAAGTGCCAAACTAAGCCAGTTTGAATTAGGTGATCAGTCTTTCTGATCTTCAATCTGGCATGCTAACTAATTAGATGAATAAAAAGCTAGGTGAATGAATTTTAGATTACAATCTTTATACCAAAGTTGTAGATGTATCAAACTTTGGTGTAAACGTCGGAGGATTGACTGGACGTCTACATGGGCATGCGAACGCTATAACTCAAAAACGCAATCAGCTAGATAAATGAAATGTGGTGCGGTTTTGAGATCAAAATAATACATCCTGTTCTAAATTTTGGACCCAGACTACCAAAGGAAACAGGCTCAAATGAGCGCTTGATTATCTTCACTGTACTACGAAGCCTAACAGAAACCGCGCGTTATTATGTACGTATACGAGAAGGAAGAGGGGAGAAGACTCCCGCCGGTTAATTTATGTGACAAAATTGCATTAAATTTATATATTTCTTACTGAATATTTTATTCCTACTAAATTGCTTTGAAATAAAAACCTTTATTGTTATATAATGCGTCACAGAATTACGTTAAGTTTATTCACATGCTTTGAGCCTTCTGAGACATGCTTTGCAAGACCTTCTGAGTAATTCAAATATAATACGTTACAGAATTACATTAAGAATTGAATTATTATTGAATATTCATTAGTTAATTTCATTAACTATTGAATATACATTATTAAATTTCATTAATTATTGAATATTCATTATTCAATTTCATTAATTATTGAATATTCATTATTCAATTTCATTAATTATTGAATATCCAATATTCAATTTCATTAATTATTGAATATTCATTATTCAATTTCATTAATTATTGGATATTCATTATTCAATTTCATTAATTACTAAATATTAATTATTCAATTTCATTAATTACTAAATATTCATTATTCAATTTCATTAATTTTTGAATATTCATTATTAAATTTCATTAATTTTTGAATATTTCATTTCTTTGCTTTGAAATAAAGACCTTCAGATTAATATAATAAATACGTCATAGAATAGCATTAAGTTTATTCTTTTTATTGAATGTTTCATTTCTACTTAATTACTTTCAAATAAAGGCTTCAGAGTAATATAATAACGTTACAGAATTACATTAAGTTTATTCACCTGCTTTGATATAAATACTTTCAGATTAATATAATACGTTACAGAATTATATTTAGAATTCAACTATTATTGAATATTCATTATTCAATTCCAGTAATTATTGAATATTTCATTTCTGCTGAATTGCTTTGAAATAAAGACCTTCGGATTAACATATTACATTACAAAAATGTCCTGTTACACAATATTAGACATTGCTATTAGAGTACTTTAATTTATAACTAATAATGAATTTATAACAATTGGAACTTAATTTATAACTAGTATATTTCATTTTTAGCCTTAGATCAAAAGACATGAAACTCATAATTTTTTTATATCTTCAGAAAGTGTGTAACCGGTTTCATTTTTAAAGTATATTTGCAATACACAGTAACAGAATAATCAAATTAATTGCCTATTAATCGAACAGATAATGACATTTATCACCGACTCGAACTGTTAACCCACATTTCAACTAAAAATCTGACTAAACTGACTAAATTATTCTTCCTTTACGTGTTATACTTTCGTTTAAAAACGACAAATTAATGCAGTAAGAAATTTCAAACCCATTCATTTTAATCTGTTTTAAGGAAAAACTAATTTTTCAAAGTGGTTTATTTAATGCCTTTATAGCCAACCAAGTAAAAGCAAAATGATGAAATGGAGCGCAATCATTAGAATGAATGACCTGATATTCTGTAACTGGTTACATCTATGCTTTGTAACATTTCTTCCGATGTATGCGGGTTACACGCAACTGTATGCCTACGCAAATGTGTAACTGATTCAGGTAGGCATATGTGTAAGTTTCCTACATTTTTTCTATTTCAGTAACGTTCGGAAAGTCGTTTTCATAAATTACATTCAAACAATAACCATAATTCATAATTACAGTCAACAGTAAATTTCACTTTATCGGTTCACAGTAAGGGACGAATTAAGCTTGTGCCCCCCCCCCCCGGGGCTAAGTTTCTCGGGGGGCCTCTGAAACATTATACAAAAGTAAGTGTATATTTCGACTTTTTTAATCATTACGTTTTAAAATGGTATAATTTTGAGTACTTTTAATCATCATAATTACAGTTTTGCGAGTAATTACTAAAATATTATTTAAATTTTATAGTTAGTATAATTCGTCTTTGTTGATAATTAAAACACTTTGAATTCAACGATTTTATTTTTATATCTTAAATACGGGTATATAAATATTATCGAAATAAATTAAGGATCCCTTACATGAAAGGAAATGTAATTGGCTTGTTTGCAGCAAAAGTACTTTGTATAATACAATTAAATAAAGAACTTTTATTCTTCCACGAAATTTAATGAGTCGTAAAGCTGAAAAAAGAAAGTTAATTTAATACTGAATATTGAAATATGATAAAGTATGAATGCTAAAAATAAGATATATATTTTTTAAAATCTTCATTTCGGGACCCCCTTTTACCCCGATGCCCCTGGCGCTCATTTACTGCGCCTTGCCTTTAATCCGCCCCTGATCACAATCATAATTCGGTTTCGAATGTTATTTCCAAAGCAAAACCATTTTCTTCGTAGGAATTCGTTTGCAAGACCGCTTCATAGGAATTCGCTTTTCAAGACCAGTTTATTTAAATTTTATCAACAGATCTATACGACTACATTGACGTCTGGACTGCAAATAGCGTTTCTCGGAAATTCAAGCGCCATGGACAGTTATTTGGTGACAACCTATTCAATTTTCCTCCATTTCCACCTATTTCTCTGTCATATAGTGATTTACTTTCATTGTGCAGATTTTTCAGTCATTGAGTATGTTGCTGTAATGCGAAATAAATGAAATACTAATAAAGAGAATTAAAATTGTGGAGTAGATAAAAATAATAGCAGACAACGATAAGAAGTAAGAATCTGGTGGATGATTTCATCAGAAGCCAAACATCCGTACAGGTTCAAAAATGGAATAGGTTTTCTATAGAGGAAAAAGACTTTAAGGTCTGATATTTAATATCCTCTTAAGGCCTGAACCCATTCCGGAATGTGTAATGCGTATTTGAAACATTTTTTTTCTGTGCATTTCTTATATGTAGTGTTCCATAATTTTTTTAGATGGTGGGGGTTAACGGGTCTTAGGGGGAGAAACTACATAGTATAAAATTCTAATAGCAGTCTATCAACGAGCATCTTTCATAACGCTAATGCAGAGTATAAAACAAATCAAGATGCCAGAATGCAAAGAAGATGGTATTTTTATTCATATTTGGTAAATCAAAATTACATTAATGAAAAAAATAAAACAAAACTGTTAAAACTTCTAATTTTCTCTTTGAGCCGGCCCTGGATAAAGAAGTTCCTCCACTTTCTCATCTCTTTTTTTCGGTAGATACTTTTTGGATGAGATAATTCTATTCTGGAAAGTCTAAACACTTCTTTAATTCTTTCGTAGAATTTTGGACAAGATAAAACGGAATGACGCCAGCTTTTTCGAATTCATCAGAATTTCCCTATTACAACCAAATTTCTCTTTCGCCTCATTCACCTGCCGAATATTTTTCAACTCCGGACACTAGCATTGAGATGAGCCTGAAGTGAAGACTGTCCGGGCCAAATTCGTGCATATGGTAACCCTACCTACATGTAACTCCCAGACAACGATACAAATAAATCATAATCCGACCATGAACGAGCTCAATTAATTAACTCCCCGCTTACCTATCATTGCGTGCGGAAAAGCAAGCAGATAATGAAATGCTTCGAAGTTAATATTTAATATTCCTGACTAATTCCGAGCAATTACTCGCCAATTCGGAGAAAAAGCGCTTTCTCGCCAACGCAAATAAGATATTAAAAAATGACACACACGTATCGGCGAGCGTCCAGGCTATAATTAAGGCCTTCTAGCATGGACAGCCTACCTAATGCAAGCACACAATTAAATTACACTGAAAATACAGCAGAAAAATTTGAGGCACTCCAAAGTTGTGTGGCCCCTAGACAGTTGCCTACCTTTCCTATACGATAATCCAGTCCTGGGAACAACCTATGCAGTTTTCCTTCATTCCTCGCTATTTTTCTGCACATAATATTCTATTTTCACTACGCTTATTTTGAAGCCATTAAATACTTTGTTGTAATGTATATTTGAAATATTTTTTCTGTCTTTTTTCTATAGAGAGCTCTCACTATAAGACCATGAGAAGATTCAATTAATTAACTCTCCGTTTACATATCATTGCGTTCTTAAAAGCTAGCAGATAATAAAATACTTCGAAGTTTAATACTTGATATCTCTGACTAATTCCAAAGCAATTTCTCCCCAATTCAGAGAAAAAGCTTTCTAGCCAACGCAAATAAGATCTTAAAAAATGACACACACGTATCGGCAAAAGCCCATACTATAATTAAAGCCTTTCATCACTGATAACCTACCAAATGAAAGCACAAAATTAAGTTACCCTGAAAAATACAACAAAAAATTCTGGGGAACTCCAAAGCCGTGGCGCTTCTAGACAGTTGCTTATTTTATCTATTCGATAATCCAGCTTTGGGGACAATCTATGCAGTTTTTCTTCAGTCTTTCATTTCTGCCAATTTTTCTGTCACATAATAATTTATTTTCATTCTGCATATTTTGCAGCCATTAAATACTTTGATGTAGTGTATATTTGAAATATTTTTTTCGTCTATTTCCTATAGACAGATCTCACTAAAAGATACAAATAAATCATAATCCGACCATGAACGAATTCAATTAATTAACTGTCCGCTTACATATCATTGCGTTCTTAAGAGAAAGCAGATTATAAAATACTTCGAAGTTTAATACTTGATATCCCTGACTAATTCCAAAGCAATTACTCGCCAATTCAGAGAAAAAGCGCTTTCTAGCCAACGCAAATAAGATCTGAAAAAATGACACACACGTATCGGCGAGCGTCCAGGCTATAATTAAAGCCTTCCAGCATGGACAGCCTACCCGGGGCCGAATGAATCAAAACCCATCTTTTCAACGTCCGATTTGGTATTCCGTCGGCAAACGCACGACAAGAGATTGGGGACGATAACTCTACCCTGCGGAACCCTAGCCGAAAAAGATTTATATCTAGCAGCAAACGAGCAGAAATAACAATCAAATCGTTGCAAAAAGAGAAAAAAGGAATAAAAAATGGCGAGTTTTTTCTATGATTGTTTTTTTATCCCTCCTTTCTTGTGCAGGTAAAATAATGTCCCCGGCTTCCTGGATATCCGCTGGATTTTGCATTTCTACAGGATTACCGGTAAGCAAAAATTCAGTTGCATAGGGATGCAAGTTTTATGCGAATTATCCGTCGAAATAGGTCACCGGCGACTCTGGGAGAGCATTTTCTGCATTGTTAGAGTAGATTTGCGTGCACAATAAGGCAGAGAGAGGGAAAACGAGGCTTTCCACAAATGACATCAGAATCAATTGCGTTTTCCGAAATGGCCCGTTGGGACTCCACGATGAAGAAGAACTAGCGGGGCAATTGAATTTTAAAAATGGGAGTAAGCGTCTTAGGGTTGCCCTTACAAATGGGTGATCTGTCTTAAGGATATTCTAGGATTATCCTTTCATCGTTTTGCGGCAGGGTACTTTTTTCCCCTCTTAAACTTTTCTTCTATGGTTTTAAAGAATGTTTTATTTATTCTATTTAGTAGAAAGCTTTCTTTTATTAGTTTTAACCTATTTTTTTTTAACTGGCTTTGATATTTGTCTCAGAAAACTAGTTGTATACCTCGTGTTAAAAAAAATCCTCCATGATCTGCTCTTTATCGCGGTCTTTAAATGTTTAGCCATTTTTTTTTTCGAATCCGAATTATTTACATAAGTATCTGCTTTTATCTATATCTCTCAAGTCTCTTTACAAAATTACAATTAAATATCTGCTTTTATCAGCATTCACAAAATTGCAGTTAGTGTAATTTGCTATTATTTGCGGCAATTTTTCGAGACATTATAAATGGAGTTACAAAATGATGACTAACAAAAAATGAAAATTGTAGTGATAAATATACAGAAAGAAGTTATATATTTTTTCATTTATTCATTTGAATTATTTTTAATCATAATTATTACCACTTTTTCATTAATATGTAATCTTTATTAAAATGGTTCAAGATTTTAAAAAATCTTTATCGCCATTTTTAGTTTAAAAATTATTGATTTTTTTAGACCCAGTTTTTATTATTTCGAAATTTTGGATAAATAGTTTCTTTAGTCTGGTCTCTTAAGATTCATCTTCACCAAGTTTCATTGTAATCAAATTAAATGTCTTTTAATCAATTAAATAAAGTTCTCAATTACTAATTCGAATTTTTAACCTATTTTTTAATGAGAAAGACAAATCAATAGGTATATTACCCCAAATATCGCCCACGTAAGCCACTATTTCAATCAGAGGACTAATTCAAGTGCATTTGGTCTAAAAATTGTTCTAATGTATTATCTGGACAGATGTCCAAAAAACATACTGAATTACAACTCTTAATACATAAGTTTAACATTCACCCCGAAATTTCTTTTTGCGACCGCGAGATTTTCCCTACCAAAAACAGTGTTCCTATTATCGTCCAGTATATGTTTCTAATGTCGCCTATGTCTGAAATGGATTGAAATAAAGTGTAAATTTTGTTATGTTCATGCCTTCTTTATTAAACATGAAAATTAATGCACACCAAAACAGAAATAATTTAAGACATTTTTTTGCACTTTTATGAATATAGTTAAAGCATGATATAACACTTTTACCTTAAATAAAAGATCAAAATAAAAAAGAACTTAGGACATTTTCAGGTGATAGGACATCAACCATGCATTTTTTAAGGTAATTTTTTTAAATATAGTGCCCCTCAAAGGGCTAGGACAGTGGTCGACAAACTCTTTAGTCCAAAGAGCCAAAGATCAACAGTACAACGATTAATATTTCTTTTGAGAGCCAAATTCTTTTCAAGAAACACGTTTTTAGGAGTTGGTTTGAACTAGCTACTAACATTAAATAAAACCAGATATCACAATAATCGTACGTAGTCGAATTCGATTCGTGGCAGAGTCACACTTAGTGGCTAAAGAGCCGCGGTTTGCCGACCACTTCTAGGGTAATATGGCGGCCACTGCCTCAAATGGTAAAACATTGTGACTTGAATTTTATTGATTATACTAAATGCCATGAAACATGATTATTTATTCTCCCAACGCGAAAATCAGCAAAAATTCTCACAGAAAAGAAAAAACAACATTGTTTCAAATGGCTTCCTCAAACAACTAACAGAAGGGGGAAGGCTTTGTAGTTCCGTAGTGGCCACCATATACCATTACAAATCAATAAGAAACCGTGGCGATATTTGGACCCCTTACTTTATGTCTCTTACTCTTTAAACTATTCTTACTTTATTGGTTAAGTATCGGTTTATCTGCTTCTAATTAACCCCGCAAGAATTTTCAAACCCATTCGTTTCAGTCTTTAAGGAAATGCAAATTATTCAAAGCGGTTTGCTTAATGCGTTTATGACCAATCAGGTAAAAGCAAAATGATGAAATGAAACGCAGTCACCAGATTGAATGACCTGATATTCTATAACTGATTGCATTGGTTCTGTCAGATTCGAATTATCCAAGTTCCAGTGTACAGTCAGTGAGAAGAAGAACAGTACTAGTCCGAAATTCTCAATTCGAGATAATCCAGTTTTAAGTTTGGACAGGTACTGTTCTTCTATACCCATTCAAATTTGAAACATGGCGGGAACCATCGAAGGGAGAGTGGTATAGTACTGAAGTGCTGGTTTTGCGCACAGATATTAGAGGCACTCTCCTCTTCCGTCGAGACTCTGAGGGGCCTCAGAACCTATTCGATGTGCGTTGCAACGCTGAGCTGACAGTGAATTTATGACATTGACTAGGGTAAGAGATCTAAAATCAATTTTGGTCCTGTAGCATCATATTGTCAAAATCCGCCACTGTAGTACTGCTCTTACACTCAATGTTTAGATCTATATTTACTGAACCGATTCATAAGTCATCGGGAGTGGTCTCCCCTAAACTTTCTCGTATACTCGTAACACATGTAGAAAAAACAATGAGCTAAAGGCAGTAAAACGAACAAGAAACCCCTAACGCAGTGGAGAAAAAAAATAAGCGAAACGTCACATCACGTTTTCCGAAGGACGTCCAACGCGGAAGTGGAATTAGAAGCTGTCGTGATTACCAATAGGGCTGGGTGTATAAAGAAAACGAAATTTGCAATTTGAACAACTTTTTTTTTATCTATTAACACAAAAATTGGACACAAATCTACCATTAAGGTAAGAAGGACACATACCAAATTTCATTTATCAAAGTTTTTTAAAGAAGTTATTGCGTTCAAAAGTATGCAATTATACAGACAAACAGTCAACCGTTTGACGAATCTGGTCCAAAATTTGATGCAAACCTACATTCCTGATGAAAAAATGTGTACCAAATTTTATGCACCTAACTATTTAAGTTTATGAGTTAACACGTTCACATTAACACGGACATACAGACAGACAGATTTTCCGTGGACGGATTTTGTCGAAAATTTGATAGAAACCTACAAATTATGTGTAACACAGAATCCAATGACTATCAGAAGGTTTTCCATTGTAGATTATAGTGATTGTAAAATATTTAATGTCGTATTGAAGAAGCTATATGAATTTCGATTTTACTTAAGAACTTAAGAATGCCTTACTTATCCCAAAGTCAAATAAATAATAATAATAATAATTTTAAACTTTGCGCGTTGTGTTTTGCAATAACCCAAAGTAAAATAACCTTATGGATACTTAATCAGCATGAGATCATTCATAAAGAAAAGACAATTAACTGCAAAATTTTAATATTTGATCAAGAGAGCAAGATGAATTTAAAAGAGAAGAAAAAGAATTACAACTCACACAAGGAGCAAAAATCATTCCCCATTTCTAAATGACAGATCAAGAGAAGAAATTCATTATAAATTATTGAAATATAATTGACAACTAACCACAAGTTATTCGTGGTCACATTTAAAACTGAAGTGCTTTAAAACAGTTATTTCATACCTATTCACGTATGAGTATCAATCAATACACCTTCTCACGTCATTGATATAAAAATTCACAACAATTATAATAATAAACCTTCGTTATTATATTATCACAACGCTCATGAATGCAAGCGGTAGGACATCCTGTTTATTACAGTGTTTGCAAGCAATGAACCAAAAGCTTCACAGAACTAAATTTTTGTCATATGATTTATGCCCTAAATTAATCAATAAAACGATCCCCAGATTCAATTTTGGCTATCAACAAAACAATACCTCACCGACACAGATACCTGCCATGGCGATGCGTACTCCGCTCCACGCCGGCCAGGGCCATGGGCCCTACCGGCCAGAGTAAAACTCACTAAGAAGCTACATTTTTTGTTATTCTCTCCACGCCGACGGTGGGAATCCCGAAGACTCCCGGTCGAAATTACGTTCCACCTTATCTTATATCCGAAACTGCCCTCGTCTCCGTCCAATCTACCTACCAAAAAATCTCTTCGCCAAGCCCCCAAACTGAATGACCATTGGTCCACGAACAATAGTCCTCTCGAAAGTTCTCCAAGTTTCCAACGGAAGATGCAGAAGGGGCCAAACTTCCCCCGCGAATTCGCAGAAACTCAGAGTGGGAAGGGTCAACTTTCTGTACCCTTTCTCCGGAGAAAAAAATGACGAAGAGAAGGAATATTTTTTTCTTAATACGACATTAGGTAAAGAATCAAATTCAAAGAGATGCGTACCGATTAAAACGCAACTATCACACACTGCTAGATTTCACTCTTGCCGGCTTAAGGACAAAGTGACGTAATCTTTTCGCGTGTACAGAGATTGCTACCAGTATACGCATGCGTATGGAGAAGCGGATTAGAAAAATTAATTATGCAATTTGAACGCCTTTTTTTCACCGATTGATACAAAAATTTAACACAAATCTACAATTAAGGTTAGAAGGTTACATACAAAATTTAATTTTTCTAAGCAATTTGTTTAAGAAATTATTGCGATCAAAAATATGCGATTATACAGACCGACAGACAGTCAACCCTTTAGCGCATTTGGTCCAAAATTTGATACGGACCTACATTCCTGATGATAAAAATGTGTACCAAATTTTATCCACCTAGCTATTCAAGTTTTTGAGTTATAGTGTTCACATGAACACGGACAGACAGACTTCCCTCTGACGGATTTTGTCCAAAATTTAATAGGAACCTACAATTTATGTATAAAGATTACATACCAAATTTCATCCCCGTATCTCTAGTAATTTTCGAGTTATCGTGTTCACAGACACACAGACGGTCATAATTACAAAATTGTGTTTTTCGTACTCGGGAAGGTCTAAAACGTGGAGATTCGTCAAAATCTCGAGTTCGAATTTTTTGACGATTACAATACTTTCTCGTTGTATACTTCGTATACGAGAAAGTTAAAAGTGTATAGAATCCAAAAAAGGCGGAATTTGCTCTCATACTGTTCTTCTTTTCGTCGAATCAATTAAATTTAACTTTAACTGAATTGTAATAGCTCCTTGCAACGTTAACACTCAAACAGGAATAAGCAACTACATCTCTAATTTACATTAAACATATATATTTTCTTACGCTTAATGCAATGTGGTATGTGTAACTTTTCGTGTCTATTTGTCCTTGTCCTTGTAAGATAAAACTCGGTATTTTATTATCTTATGTCAGGCGCATGCAAAAACACTTGTCCACCTGCCTTTGATATCCAGATCTTTCTTGCTATGAGTCTGTCGTCTGTCACCTGCTTTACATTATGCAACTCCGGAACCAAGGGGTTCTGCCACCTGTCGATCTAGTCGCAAATGGATCTCCCCCCTTCCCCGTGCAAATTCGAGTATACAAAGAGGATGGGATGAGGGGTACTGGAATACACCTATCGTTTTCAAAAAAATCCCTGGGAAAATATGGATCAGTGGAACCAAACGATTGCTAAGAGCCTTACTGATGGGCAGATTTCTGGTGTATAGGAAGATAAGGGGGAGGGGGAGAGCATCTGCTAAGGGTACGTAACGGATTTGGAGTGACACGCTATTTATCAAATCGTTTGAGGTGCTTCATTCTCTTCTTTTTTTCCATGCCAGGCGGCAAGGGTTTTCAGGAAGTTGAAAAAGACGTTGGATTCCGGTGTTGTTGGTGTTCTTCAGGGACTGAAAAAATATGGAACCTAAACCTGCCACTGAAGACATGTTTTGAACTTTTAGGAGCGTTCCAATAAAATTCGTTCCTTCAATACGCTAGCTGTCCGCTTTTTAGTATCTGAAGTTCAAATTTCCTTTTAAACTCTGAGCACGTCTGCCTTTCATTAATTTTTGTTGCTCTTTCCTCAATCCTGCTTACATTGATTTTCGTTGAAATTTACTCCTCCAATCGATTTTTTGCTTGATTTTTTTTCCTTCCATTGATTTTTGTCGGTTTATTCCTCCCTAAATCGTGGAGTTTTAAATTGTTTATACGAAAATGCCTTTTTGTGCTGCTAACATGTGGTTATACACTTTTATGCGTAACTTTTTTTTTCAGATTATTAAAGTATATTTTGATTTTAATACTTATTTTCAGTATTTTAGATTTTTGTATGTCTTTGCTTTTCATATCCGTAAGAAAATGTTGCCTCTCTCAGGGATTGAGAATTCCGTAGTAAATATTTTACATGGAGATAAAAAGAATATATCATATGCAAAGAAATTTAAAAACAATCCTATCATTAACAATGCGTGTGGTGCAGAAATCTCTGCATCAAGAAAATATGCACAGTTATTTTTAACTCAAAATCTTTAGCTCACTTTCTTTATTTTTACTACTTTTCCAAAGAAATACTTTGTATTTACTAATACTTTGTAAATACTTTTACAAAGCAATTTCTACTTTTCCAAAAGAAATTGCCAATAAAGTAAATAATCTTCTATTTTTTATTTTATGCTTCTGACAAGGTTGAAATGTTAGGTAGATTTTTTTTTGCTGCTTCTTTATTCAAAATCTAAAATTTTTCATTACTCTACAGACAATTTCAAACTCTAAATCATCTACATTTTCTTCGCTCCTTTATTTAATTTGACTTCTTTTTCATACTTGCGAAGATGGGATTTTGCAATTGACTTTTCACTGACTTCTTGATGAACTAGAGTTCTGAAATTTTGTAGAGATGATTGTTTTCTTATAAACATGCAATATTTCATATTGTTAGAACTTAAATATGAGTTAGATTTTTAATTAATTTGAAGTTTCGATTTTTATTCAAGAATAAAATAACTGTTCAGGCCAGGGGCGGTGCGTGCATAGGGACTGCGGTATTGCAGCACCCCCAACTTTTTCCATTGCGTAAATTTATTTTATTTCACATTTAATATTTAAATCTATCAATAATCTAACGCAATTTTACATTAAACGATTTCAATCTTTAAATAAGCCGCTAGAAAAACTGAGGCAGAAAACTAAGTTCCCTATCTTAATTTTTCACTACCCGAAGATGATGCGCAAAAGAGAAAGTAACTTAAAGTGAAGGAAAACTGAGGATCGTTCCAACACCGAATTCCACCGGCGCGCATGCGTCGTTACAGAGCGCAGGCTTTCCCTTCCTTTCCCTACTACGTTTTTAAGCTGAAGGGGAACTGTCGAGTTCGGTACCACCAACTGAGCTAGAAACAGGGTTTCAAACATTTTACCAGAGAGGAAAATTTTTTCGCGACCAGTAACTTTAAAAATAAGTAAGAAAGTGAAGGAAAATTACTGATAAACAAAAATTCTTTTTATAGTAATTAAATTTGAATGAAACTTGTCGCAATCCAAAGGATTTTTTCGATAATTTTTAGTTATGATTGGTGATGAAATAGATCTGAGAAATTTTCCGCGTTACAAGTGTTTTCAAAATTTCAGTTTAACAAATTTCGAGTTTAAATTATTCTATTAAAATTAATTTGTTAAAATACTTATTTATAGTAGAAGAGAAAAAATGTAATAAGCTTATTCATTAAATATAAAACCACGCAAAGTTAATGAAAAAAAGACTTCATGAGCAGTGAAGGATTAAAGGTTACAGCAACCTCAAGATTACATAATACGAGCCTCCACTGGTTCAGACATTATATTTCTAACAAGAAAGCTGTTCTGAAAAAATAAAACGAAAATTATTCTTCTACAAAATCAAATCTACAGTCTTTGAAGATTGTAGATTTCGCCTACTTCTGGTTACGAAGTACGTCTAAAGTAAAAAATTGAGAATACTGTTACAAAAATCGTCCTGTGGGTGCCCGTAAATGTAATCTAACAAGCAGGATAATAAAAAAAAAATAATGACTCTTTACTCCATGAATATTTCTGAAAACAGAACGCAGCAAAGGTAACAAAACTAATCAGCATTTTTATAGTTACAAAAATCGTCCTGTGGGTGCCCGTGAATGTAGTCTAACAAGCAGGATAATAATAAAAAATAACGATTCTTTATTCCATGAATATTTCTGAAAACAGAACGTAGCAAAGGTAACAAAACTAATCAGCATTTTTATAAACTAAATAACACAAGTAGACAGCAGAATAATAAATATCAGTCACAGCACTTTCAATAGCGCTCACTGTCTATCAGCTCACTAGCTTGCACTGCGGTCAAAGCTCCAAAGACGACAGATTCACTCGATGAGCTCTCGGTATTTATACCTTTACCCGACAGGATGTGACGTCACAGAGACTTCTCTCGAAGGTTCTTGATATTTCAATTCTTAGTAGAGATAGGTTGTATTTTTCTTGTTTTGTATTTTCAGGTAGTACATTTCTTATATTTTCTAGAAGCTTCGTTTTTTCTCTAAATTTGTTGCCAAAATGATCGCTAAGGTCAGGGATAATTGGCTTGGCTGCCATTAAATCTCTATAAAACTCTCTTTCCTGCCATTAAATTAGCATTTTAGGGAAACAACTTTAGAGCTTCGTAACAATACTATGAGAAGGTATTAAATTAGAAAGAATAAAAACATTTATTCTTATAAATTAAGGAATTAAAATAACTAAATCCACTTTTAAAAACTTTCTTTAAAAAATAATAATTATAAAAAAGCACATTTTGAGATGTATGCTTTTACTTGTTCTGAAAAGCAGAAAATATTCTTTCATCAGAAATCTGGATTTCAAAACGAAAATCGTAAAAACGCGAGACATTCTATAAACATCATTATAGGGCGAGTATGTATGCGATTTTTTAGGAGCGAGCCAATCAAAAATAAAAATATTTGTAGGGCTAATTTAATCTATATAAATGAAACTAGCTGAAAACTCGGCGTTGCTTGGGATACATATTTTTTCATATACCGTCCTCCTGTTTTTTTCCCCCTAAAAATATTGTCACCAACTTTCCCCAACAAACTGAAATCTTCTTTGAATCTTTTCTTGTTGAATTGAAACTCTCAAATATAGCCTTTTCATCACATTGAAAATGAGTGAAATTTTTTTAAAAATAACATTTATTTTAAACAATACATAATTAAATAACTAATACAGTTTTATAAGTACAAATATACTTAAACTGTATACGTTGTACGCCATTGGATATTTGAGTGCATATTAAAAGCTACGAAATAAAAACGGAAGTTCAGTGCATGCTACGAAGTAACAGCGGAAGTAACCTAACCCTTTTTACCTTGACAAAAAAAGCAATATTTTCTTAGCTTTAGCAGTGGTAAAAACACGTGAATAAAGGATTTGATGAAACAATAAATTAGTTTGAAT
Organism: Araneus ventricosus; assembly: GCA_013235015.1. Taxonomy (NCBI): domain Eukaryota; kingdom Metazoa; phylum Arthropoda; class Arachnida; order Araneae; family Araneidae; genus Araneus; species Araneus ventricosus. Next base: position 36,615 of record BGPR01009843.1, on the reverse strand, counting down.
TTTATTTTATAACAATAAAAGCATTGCAATTTGAGTTTAAAATGAACTTTGAAACGTTAATTACAGTTAGAGGAAAAAATATTGTACAAAATTTAAATTGGTATCATTAAAAAGATAATGTTTTGCTCTTTAAGGTGATGTAAAAATAATTTTCGCACCATAAGTATTTCAGAAGTTATTGGTAAAAAACGTCTAAAAATAGCTTAATTTTCGTTATTTAATTTGGTAAATAAAAATCTAATTCGAATTTTAAAATAATTATTACGGCGTTAGCTCCCTCTTGTGCTAATCCATCATTGTGCCGAATTTGGTTATCTTAAGTCCAACGGTGTGGACGTGCATAAAGAACCAAAAAACGAACAAACCAACACACACATACACATACTTTCCTATTTTATATATATATATATTAAAACGTCAAGGTTTTTTTATTTGTTTGTTTGTTTTCTCTTAGACAAAAACGCTACTTTATTATAAAACTGGAAAATGACACAAAACAATATTATTTGAAAAACTCTTTAATACTAATGCGATGAATGAAGCTTCAAAAAACTATATTTTTTCTATAAATTATCTGCACCCCACGCTTTTGTGATTTTGGGTTTGCCCTCCGGAGTTTTATTAGAAAATTATTTTTTACTTTTTAATGCGTTGGTAAAAATGCGTTTTAAAAAAGTTTTTTTGTATATAATATTCTTTATTATTAAATGACTTCCTCACCCACACCATTCAAAATTTTTCATCAGCCTCCCACATATTCTGTTTGAATCATGGCCTAGTTAGAATTTTTTACAAAAATCTTTCTGTGAACATTTGGCGTAAGTTAACCACAGCGTAACACCTACCACCCGGTTGAATACAGCCTATTAACTAATACTCGAGTAAAGCTTCTATTTAATAGCTACAATCCATAACCTCACTTACAACTGTCAAAATTCTCAAGAACACAAGAAGTGTCCATTGAAAGAGATTTGCGACAACTCTTTTTTTCCTCTCAACCGCCTCAAATGATGCCGACTTCGCTCAACTGAGATTCGAAACACAGAGTATTTATAGTTTGCGGTTGAATCAGATCTTGTTCGAGATCGTTCTATCATGTTTCTTATTTCTTTGCATGTTTTCTTTTTTTAAATTTTGGGTTCTATGTGAATGTACAGTGGCTTCCACGTCCACGCAAAAAAGAAAAAAATAATAATTCCGAAATGGAAACACGGCAATCATGTTCCTTGCTAAAGTTACAGACGATTTTTGTTTGGCAGACGAATTTTTTTTCTAGCTTCGGTTATGATGAAGTATTGATGTTCGTGAGGCTTTTTCTGTGTAAGTAATGGTTTTTTGCTCTCATATTTTTTAAAATCACTTCATAGTGCTTGTCGCCACTTCAATTAGCCTATTTTCATTAAAAGTATCAGTTTTTAGAACATTCGTTTGTAACAAAATGAATAAGTGTTGCTTTAACATATTGCTCGTTTTTTTTTTCATAATGATTTCGTATTTGTGAAATGTTAAGGCATTGGATCTTTCTAGGTGGAGATGACAAATTTCTTTCATCTCCTTCACAAACGGGATTGTAAATTCGTACAGTTAAGAAAAAACTAAGTTTATATTGTCACTGATTACACACAAAATGATCGATAATGAATCATCATTCCGACTACCAAGACATAACGTATCTCCAGATTAGTTTCGTTTCTTCAACGTCCCGTTTTAAAGAAACATGACTGCTATTTAGGGACGAACACATGATTAGATGCTGAGGACGACACCCGAGCCGGTACCCCTTATCTAAAATCCCACACCACACCAACGAGAGGACGTTTTTCTCTCGACGTCAGATTTAATGTACACCAGCCCCACATACATGACGGATATTTCATGGAGTCGGTTTTCGGCAATGGATATCTCCTATCAAGAAGCTGAGACACTGCCCACTAAGCTACCATATCCTCCCCCACAAGAAAAATATCCATGAAAAGATTAGTTGGTTTGCATGATCCAACCATAACGCAGGTTATTCAAAGTAAAGGCATCGAAAGCAAATGGCTATAACTTGCTTGTAAGTAACGATAGGAAAAAAAATTGTGAACGCAATACAAAAAGCAGCTTAAAGTTTTGTATGAAGTGGATAATAGTTGCCTTATGCTACTTCCCTTGGTCACACGGGCAATATACAAGCGGTAGTCCATTTCGCAACTGTGTGAAGGAAGCATTTTCTACAAGTGCCTTCAGTTTATTCACTGCTGGTGGATAAACTGAGGGAGGTGTTAAGACAGAGTCTACGATACATCACAATGAAATTACTTCTTGGGTCTTCATTTCATTGTGATGCTCCGTAGACTTTGTTTTAACACCTTCTTTGTGGGCAGCAGTGAATAAACTGAAGGTACTTATAGAGAATGCTTCCTTCACACAGTTGCGAAATGGACTACAGCTTGTATATTGCCCGTGTGACCAAGGGAAGTAGCATAAGGCATCTATTACCCACTTCACACGAAACATTAATATACTTTTTGTATTGTGTTCACAATTTTTCTTGCTATCGTTACTTATAAGCAAGTTATAGCCATTGCAATTCGTGCAACTGTTTTGAATAACCCTGTATATTGTTTAGCAACGGCTTCGGAAACCCCCCGCGCTTTTGCGCATGCGCCGGGCGGAGTTATTTTCATCAAAATAGGGGGAAAGTGAGGAATGGAAGGGTGATGTTTACATTTTACTGAGCGTGATCTAACGAAGAACTCCGGAAATGCGCTCATATGTCTCATTGCCGGACACCCCTTTCCGGTGTAAAATCGTCCAAAAGCGGTAGTCTCGGAATCCGTTGCTGAACAAGATTATATCTTAAATACAAATACTAGGTAAAATTCTTTAATAAACTGAAGTTGATAAAAAGATTTGTTGTCTTGTATTCAGTTTGAATTTCTCTTTCATTACATGGATGAAGAGTGCGAGTGAATTTTGATTTTCGGTCCGATATACACCTTGAGCAAAGTTCGTCTCCAGTTTCTGATGATCGATAATTCTGTCAAAAAAATCTTTCCCGCTGATTAGCATGTGACTTATTCGTGTCAAACGAGTTTCAACGAGAAATCTAGTCTCTGCGGCCATCATATGAAACGAGAGATTTTAGAAACTGTTATTTTGATTTTAGTTGTTTTTTAAAGCTCGTGTGTTACTTCTCTGAGTTACTTTACTAAAGTATATTTAGAACGTATCGATAACGGAGCAATATTTTTATGACAAAAACATTTCAATTTTTGAATTTATACTTCTAATGCAGATATTTAATAATTGATATAAAATTAATAATAAAAAAATAAATCAGAATAATAGCAAGTGGAAAGATTCTTGAGACAATTTCTTTTTTCTTAAAACTGTCTCGTGACGGCTATTATACTTTTTAATATAAAGTATAAAATAAAAATAAATTTCAGGAATCTAAAAATCACTTTAAAATTTGAATAACACAAGAATGTATTATTTTACTTTCCTTATTTAGGCAAACAATTTTCCCCCATTTCAAACTTATCAAAAATGATACTGTATGTATTTTTAGGGACTTAAATTTTTATGTGGTATTTCATGAGATATCAGCTTAGGAAATTTAAAAGGGATAATAACAAAAAAGATAGCATTAATGAGATTTAATATAAATGTACACCCCGTTGATATAAAAATCTAAATAAATAAAAAAACATATTTGAAGCTCTAGTCCGAAACATTGGTAGTACGATAATATTTTAGGCTTGATTCGTCTGTCTTGTCTTCGTCTGACTTGTCTTCGTCTGACTTGACTTCATCCGACTTGTCTTCGTCTGTCTTGCCTTCGTCTGACTTGTCTTCGTCTATCTTGTCTTCGTCTGTCTTGTCTTCGTCTGACTTGATAGCATAAGCCGTTGCATTCTGCGCGTACAGCTGGGCATTCATCTGTACTCCATTCCATTCCATTTGTCCCAAGTTTTTTTCCCATCCATTCACGTCATTCACGGAAGCTCCAAAGTTTCTTTTAAGACAAGGTTCAAAGTAGCAGAATTCTACCCCACCCCCTCCTCTTCCCCTATGCGGAAGATTTCGAATTTCATTTTTACCCTCGACGCGAGGTTTCAATGTAGGTAGATCCTTTGATGTGCCGCTACTCTCTAATCGATGCCCCAAATTGGAATCGGCGCATGACGTGTTGGATTTTGAGTTCGTTTAACAGGTCATTAACATCTCTTCCAAAATGGAATTTTTGGAACACGGGAAGGAAAAATCAATCGTCAAGGTCGAAAACCTGTGAAATTTGGAACAAATGATTCGAAACGATGGAATTCAAACGAACTCAAAATCCAAGCCTTCATGCGCCGATTCCAATTTGAGACCCCGATGCGAGGCTAGCGGCACATTAAAGTATCTGCCTAGATTGAGACCCCACGACGAGGCTAAAACATCGGAAAATCGCCAAGTGGTGGAGAGGAATAGGGGGATCGAAGAGCTACGGTAGCGCGCTTTGGAGCCTACGTGAATGACGTGAGTAATTTTTCGATTTAAAATGGGTGGGTGAAAAAACGAGATTAGGACAAACGGCATAGCTTGCTTTCAAGTGAATGCCCTGCTTTTGAATTCCAGCATTGCCATTCCGCTATGCCAATTTCCATCGATTTTTAAAACTGACGACTGCTTTTTCCTTCCCGTGTTCCAAAAATTCTATTTTGAAAGAGATGTGAATGGCCTGCTTAACAATTTTTACATCACGCAGCTAACAAAAAGGGTACAATCCTAAAAACATCGTCATGTTAAAAGCAGCCAAATACATGAAAGCATTAGCTAGTAATAAACTGAAAATTTATTTTTTCTTAGTCTCGTGAGAGCTGTTAAAATATTCAAATTGATTGTTTACAATCTTGCTGTTTCGTTACACCCAGCTATATAAAGCAAAAACACAGTTAAAAAGTCGCTTTCAAACTAATTGTGAAAAACTGCATGGAAACGACATTGGCATCACTAAAAGGCCAATGATTTGGAATTTTAACGTGGTATAAAAACAGTTTTTGTGCGATAATGTGCTCCGACGTTATTGGGGAAAGACGTGAAAATTTCGATTAATTTTTAATTATATTAGAAATCTAATTAAAAATTTTGAAACACTCTTTCTTAGTGAGCACCTACTATCCAAGAAGTAACTATGTGTCAAATTTGGTAGCTCTAGATCCAACAGAACATTGTATGATCTGCGTAACGATTTTTGCATCACGTAATTTATAGAGATTTAAAATAATTTTAAGAAAAACACAAAAATGTAAAAGACATTAAAATGTAACAAAATTAACGACATACGATTGATATAAGCCAAGGAAAAAAGTATCCATCTGGAAAAACGTCATCGGAGGCCAATCTCCATTTTGGATTCTAACTGGAATAAGTTTTCGGTCGAGGAAAAAGACTTTAAGGTCAAAATTCAAATTCTCCTCTGTGGCCTGAACCTATCCCAGAAATTGGAAATAAAAAAAAGGAAAAACATTTTACAAGAAAGAAATCAGAACAGTCTTTACTAGTAAAGTCTACCTAACCTCATCATGGAAAAAAAAGCACACGCTAACCAAAACAATTTACAGAGAGTATGCCAATCTGAAAACATTATTATGTAAATGAACTTCAATATCTTTCCTTCTACAATTTGAACGGTCCTGAAAACAGAAAGAAGTAAATTTTTTGGACTCGCAAAGTTTTCGCAAATTTTCTTCAAATCACTGTGTCAGGGTACTTGAATAATTACGGAAATGTATTTATGTAAAATCCTTCTCGAAGTGTTTTTTTTTTAGATTCACCGGAAGATCATCGTTTTGCATGAAAAGGTAATTTTTTTCAATGTTGTCATCATTTACGAAATGGTTTATTTCCAGAAAACATGCATATTCGCGAAGGCGATTAGAATTGCGAAAATATCCCACGTTTCGCGTCTCATGCGCTTTATCAACGACACTTCCCATCGGGCAACTGCTTGTGACACAGCGTTGACGTCAAGACACGCGTGAACGAGCTCTAATTGTGTTCCACAACAAACCAAAGCAACAAAAATGCATCGCAATAATGAAAAGACTACGATCGATCTTTCAAGACTGATAAGAAGTGAACAATTTGAGAGGGATAAAACAGATATTATGTGCAACCACAATCTGAATATTAACTTTCTCCTTTCTAACGAACTTCCTTCTCTGTAGCAATCTAATTCTTCTTTTTAAAAAAGGAAGAAAACGTCACCCGAAAAAGAGAGAGCGAACGAGTGCCGTCATTTCTTCTAAAACTAGCGAACAGCTCAACCCGACTCTTTAACTTTTCCCTTTTGCACTGCTGCCATTCCGACGCAGCAAAAAAGTAAAACAACAAATAAACAGTCGCCCGACAGAGGGTTAGCATCCAGAGCCTCTATTTTTCACCCATTCAAACGGCACCTGTTTCGTAAACCCGCTCTCCTGGAACCGCACGCCAAACCAGCTGTAACGCAACTTTTTCTGCCTCGCTTTCTCACAATTCGCACAGCCTGGAACGCGGCGTGGCAGCGCGACGTGCGTTCCACAAAACTTCTCCGACTATGCTGTAGCGAAGTCGGCGCTTTGACGAAGAAAAATAAAGAACGCGAGAAGACCTCCACCATGGAATCTATCGTTTTTCCGAAATTCGGCGTTCGAAATTTGTGGCACAAGGCATTCCGCAAACGATAAATAAACTAGCAAAAAAAGTGTGGAAAGTGTTTCGCTAGAAAAGAAAGTGTTTGTGTGTGGTGTTTGTTTACAAATGATGCTGTTGTCGATCGACCAAAAGCGGCATGCGCGGTGACGTAACATGATAGGCCCCAGCATCGGCGCAATGTTGCGTTCTTGCGGGAAATAGAATTGTTTCTGCGCGGTGACGAAATTCGAAAAACACGTGTTAGTGCTCGTCTTGGATGTATTATTATTTTTCTGGATATTGACAACTGCCCGGTTGCGAGCGCCAACCCTGTGGATTGGATTTATTAGTGCTAATTTGAAGAATTTTTGGTGATTCAAGTTGTTTTTTTAATTTTTTTCAACGTTTTTTCCTCGTGAGCCGTGTTAATTATGCTTCTTCCTACAAAGTACGAGAAGTGTATGATTCCCTAAGTTAACCCCTTTCTGCCACTGGTGTTATTGCCTAGTTTCTGGTGTGGATAAAAATGAATGAAATATACCCCAAAGGTGAGTTCCGTTTTCCTTCGTTTATTTTGAAGAATTTATTTTTACACGTGTGTCAAAGTGATTAAAATGCACGATCGATTTATATTTTAATCGTTGATTACGGAAACCGCGTGAGTCAATAATATCAAAATGCTGGAAGCAGTGGCGAATCCGGAAGGGGTACTATGGGACTGCAGCCCTGCAGCCCCGCTCCAGAACTAAACCAGAATTCTTGGTTTTATTTGAAACCATTACAACTGTTTCTTCTTAATCTTCCTTTTAAAAAAATTAATAATAAAAAAACTGTGACAACATTGCTTTTTTGGGTAAACAGGCTCGAAAATTTTCCACTTTAGAAAAGTTTAGAAATTCTACTCGTACTGGTAGCGTAAAATCTGTAAAGTTAAAGTGTTTTGGTTTACATAAGCGATGAGAATTGACATTCGTCACAACCATACAAAATTTTATTACCTCAGCTCCCCCCAGACCCAAATCCTGGATTCGTACATTGCAGGGAGCTTTTAAAAAAAACTGATTAATTTTTTTACCTGATAGATTTTTTTTATACCTATAATGTGACTTTACTTGACTCTTGTCATTTCTTCACTATATGTAATATGTAAATAAACCCCATTAGAATATGAAAACAGCATCAAGGCAAAAAGTCGTGGTTTTTTGGGTAAAAAAACGACTCATGCGGTTTCTGTAGTTTAACGATTCACTTATTAATATTTATTTAAATTTTTAATCAATAACTTAGTTGTATGCTCAAACTAGTGATGAAAGCTTCCAATGATTTTACCGGTTCACTATAACATTTTGACGATACTACATTTTTCAATTCTTAATTATAAAGCATCTTATTTTTATCAGCATGGTAAGTAAAAGATGTGAAATGCAATCTTTGAAATATATATATAGTCATATTAAATTTATATTAAAAATAAACTATCTAAATATATAGCAGAAGGAAACACCAAGTAACATGATTTGCGAAGTTAAAACTTGTCAACTGAACTTCTCTTTGAACATATCACACTCTTGAATATGAGGCGATAACATATAAGGCAATAACATTCGGAAATATTCATTCGCTGTTGCTTCACTGAAATTTTGGAATAAAAATTAGGGAAAAAATAAATGAAATCTCGAAACATTAATTGAAACAAAAATTAATGTTTTTGTTTCAATAAATGCCTTTTTGGCATTCGTTTTTACTTCATTAAATTCTTCGGGTGAAATTTAGGAAAAACGATATAACCTCGAAACATTAATTGAAACAAAAATGAATGATTTCTTTTCAATCAGTGTCTTTTTGGCATTCGTTTTTACTTCATTAAATTCTTCGGGCGAAATTTAGGAAAAGCGATATAATCTCGAAACATTAATTTAAACAAAAATGAATAATTTCTTTTCAATTAAGTGTCTTTTTGGAATAATCTGCATTTTCATTGTTGAGTTTGTACTAAAGCAGAAATTTCAAAAGAACTCTATGGTTGTTATTGCTGTTTCAGAATCAAATACATGCACCGCTATTCAGAAATTGAACAAATAAGTGTAATAACGGTAATTTAAATAAGTATTCGCCGCTAACTAATTTATTTCACTATTATAAATCTATTCACATGCAAATTATTGCGAGAAAAACTGACTTCCCAATTTACGTTCCCAAAGTGGCTATTGCCTGTTAAAAATAAATGACGCAAGCAGAAAACGATTATTCCTCATTTTTATTTAATAGAAAAGGATTTTTTTAATGTTGTTTATTTTTATATTGGAAAGCAAATTATTGCTCTTTTACAAAAGTTTATTTTATTATGTTATCGAGCATGATATGAGTAATATTATTTTAAGCTCATTCTGGCAAAGTTCCATTTGCTTTGTGTTATGAAATGTTAAACTACTGCAGCTATTATTACTACGATATGTTACTAAATATATACTAATGAAACTGTTATACGTTACACAAGTGTCCTGATGAAATTCATTTCATTTTCTTCGTTCTCTTATTAATACAATTTATTTCTCCAAAAAATTTGGTTTTACATTATGTTTGGGTATGCATAGAAAATTGCAAATATAATAAATTTAATCTCACAATTGAAAAAGAAATACCAGATTTATTTCATCTGATTGCTTCTAAATTATTTTTAGGGCTATTTCTCAATCATTGAGTTGTTGCCCGTTTAATACTGTAAATATAACACAATTTTCAATGTGACTGAAATTTGTAACATATTTACTTTAAAGATATTTCATACTCTGTCGAAGAATTACCGAATTAAATTTTAAACAATTTTATTTCTTCTAGATGTTTTTCCCGTTAACATTTTACTGTGTTGTTTGACTGGAATTTTTTTTCTGCATAAAAATAATAAGAACGGTACGAGAAAGTCAAAATTCTAAACATGTTAAATAATTACTGACTTACAGATAAAAATACAGATACACTAATTATTTACGAATGTTTCGGAGACATTCCATAAGATCCGTTAAACTTTCTTCCCGCTTTTGAATATTTTATCCCGTTCATATTTATTAAAATTTCTTTATGTTAATTCATTTAATTAAAAATTGCAAACGATTTTATTTCATTTAGACCATTAAAGTTAAAGTTTGAGTGCAACATAATTTTGCTGTATAAATAAAATATTAAGGATATGTAAACATGAATTTTATGCATGTTAAATAATTATAAACTATAATATATACAATTCTTTCGAATTCGGTGTACAATTCTTTTCGAATTTTTTTAAAATGGAGACTTCCAAAAAATTCGTTTTACTTTTTCTCGCTTTTAAATATTTTGTCTCGTTCATTCATTTTCTTTATTTTAATTCATTAACTTCCAAAACTTATTCATGAATAAATTGAATTTCAAAAGAAAGAAATAGTGATATCTTTACTGCAGCTTTTAACAGACAGATTCAAGTTCTTTCTGCTGCTTGGGCGTATACTTGGACCTGGCGACCTCTACCACAAAGGGGAAAGCGATTATTTTGCCATCAATACAAATTAGCATTTTCGGGAATAGTGCAGCTAGGCATGTTTTCAACTCGGTCGCAACTTTGTAGAGTAATTTCTGTCGCTTTATGGTTGTTTGGCTGTATAAAAATTGTTTCATGCGTATCTATTTGCATTCTGCATATGCTGATGTAATAGTTTTAGTTGTCTGTCGAAATGCTTGTAATACTTTACTTGTATGTTTTTAAAGCTGCAATCTTTATTTTGTTGGTTTCACATTTGTGCATTCCTATTATCCACTTGCGATTTTTAAAATACTTTTTAGTTCTTGGATGGTTCTCTTTTAAAGTATGATGACAGAAAGTAGTTTTTCCATAAAAGTAAAGTGGCCAGACGTCTTGATTATCAGCCTTTTGTTCCGGCTTGAAGAATCCCAGTTGCCTAGACTTTGAATAATACTCACAGAATGACCTTGTTTTTAACATATAAGTAAATATTTAATGGACATTAGAATTTTAAATTAAAGCTTATTGTTCGATTTAATGTTTAAAAGTTAGCTTCTGAAGAATTTTTATTATAAAGAGAATATATATATATATTTCATTCTATTTTTAATAAATAATGGCTCTTATACTTTTACATTTCGTTGCGTGTAAGCTCGTGTTATTATTAGTATTAATGGCAAAATGGTCAGACGTCCGAGATTAATCAGGATACTCCAAGATTTTGAGTATAAATTTGAAATTGCCCTTTTCCCTGGAACGCGCGCGGCGCGCGCGTTCCTTGTTAAAGTTCAGAAAATTTGTTCATATTAAAACCTATTTAAAATTAGTTGTTTTAAAAAGACGCTGTGATTGAAATACCCGATCATTTTTTACGTATTTTGTAATTTATGTAGTGCAATCATTTTCTAGAATGATTTCTTTATCGTTTGCATTATCTGCAAACCAACCTGTGGACATGGACCAGTTATTGAGAAACATGTTGTTTGAGACTAAAGTAATTGCAAGAGGGGAATTTTGCGTATAAAAACTTTTACTTCGTATATGATTGTGTAATAGATTCTGATTGAAAGCATTTCGTGCTTTAAAATCATGATTTTGGAGGAGAATGTAAAAGTTTTTGTTGATTCGCTTGTATAACTTGCATTTAACTTAAGATTCCAGACATATTTATTATTAACTTATTTTTGCCTTTTTCTTTCTTTTTTTCTATATGCAGTTGAAGCTGAGCTAGAAGTATTTGAATAATTTCGTCATTAATTAATGAGAAACTGTGAAAGTGACAGCTTAATTTAAAAATAAACTTTCCATTTAACTTTCTGGTAGAAACCTTTCTTATGACTAAATGTTAGGCATAACTTGCTTAAAATTACATTATTAAGCATGCCTGGGATTAAAATCTTATTTGTACGTTCCGGTTTTGTATTTGTATGGGGATTTTTGCTGCAAAAATAATGAAATAGTTTCATATAGTTTAGTTTTAATATTACTGCATATACTTTTTACTCGACATATTTCTTTAAATTTAAAGTGATCTGGAATATTTTGAAGTGCATAAAGAGAATTCGATTTTTAAGGAAATTAGAATGTTTTCAAATTGTTATTGTTATTATTATTTTGTAACAGCTGAAAAGCATTTTTTAACTGTTTCAAAATCATAAAAATAATTAATTTTCTATAGCTGCATGACATTTTATTTTATAGCGTTTTTTTAAAGAAGATGCTTCGAATTTTAGCTATATGAACTTATATATGAGAATATTTTAAGCTATATTCTACATTAATATCCGTTGAAAATGATATGCAATGATATGTATTTGTTTTGAAATGTTATTCAATAAAACTAAAAGCTACATCGCATATAGGAAAAAAAGATTTTGACGAAATTCATAAATTCCTACGCAATTTTTTATATAAATATTTGAAAGTAAAAAACTTTTTAAAAAATGAAAAAGATGTATTTTGACTTCAGGAATCTATAACTATTATAATTCCTTTGATGAAAAAAAATCAGTATTTCTAGAAAGGAGTTTTATTTATAAATGGTTAAATGTTTACATAAAAATACCTAATTATTTAATAAGTGTGAAAAATTAAAAAGTATAATTTTTTATGTTCATTTGATACGTTATATAATTTCAAAAAAGTTTTTTGCAATTTTAAATAAGGCTATTGTGCATTTCAATTTTGATTTCATCTGAACAAATGTAAATTTTAAAAGGGATTATTTTGACTCTATCTGCTGTTATTTTAAATTTTTTTAAATAATAATAAAATTACAATGATAATTTTTATTTTCATACCATGCGCACTTATGTATTTTAACTTGCCTTGAAAAAAGGCTTAGCAGGTATAACAATGAAAACATTGTATTTTTTATTACATAATCACATTTAAATTGTTGAAATGAGTCCAAGTAGTAAATTAAAAAAGAATTTTGAGTGATAAACTGCAGTGTTTGGCTTGTCGCCATTTATAGCAAACATTTTTCCAATCTATTTGTTATCATTTCTTACAACCCATTTATATTTATTAGTTTTCTTCTGAAGTGAATATATTCACTACGTGTTAAGTAATTACGACTATGTTATGATACCCTATGCACAAAGAGTTGTTTTATTTTTCTTTACGTGAAAGAAAATTGCAAATGAATTTTTAATTTAACTAAAGTTTAAAATTTCTGGTTTGTGTGCTCATTTAAGTAATATAAATTCTTGAAATGTATTGATAATACAGAAAATAATTAAACAACCTGTTGTCTTTAATTTTTATTTACGATTAGTTTGCTGAAAGCTGTTTTAATTAGTGAATGGAACAAATGTAAATAGCTTCTATTCCTAAATAAGTATTTGCTTAAGAATGGTGTCATTGACAAAATCAAATAAATAAGTACATTTATCTAAATTTTTTCTTCTCAGGGACTTTTCTTTGAAACGAATAAGTAACACTTATAGGTTCCATGCAAGGATCATGCATGAAATTTATATATATTTGTACTAAATCAATAGACAAATACAGTGGAGTCTCCCTATAAAGAAATTGCTTGGTTCCAATTGAAAAATTCGTTATAGAGAAAATTTCGTTATACGGAGATTGAGAGATTTTTGTAGTTATTTAAGTAAATGTTCCAAACTTTTCAATATGTGCTATAAGTTCAAATGTATTTAATTATGATTTTCAATTAAAAATAAAGTAATATATATTATAAATTTTTTAAAAATATACTAATTTTATTTGTATAAATAAAATGCTCAAAAGTTAAGACAATTCACCAATTTAGAGAATAATATGTACTAGTATGTACTTACGTTTATTTTACTTCAAAAATTCCGTTATTTTTCATTGCTTTGCATTTCGTGATGTTAAATTTTCAGAAAAGGTTTCACATTATAAGAGTGAGTGGTTCCAGAAACAGGCACGTGTGAGCGAATTGGTTGCACAGAAATTATCAACTTTCTTCAAAAATGACAAAAATCAAAAAGATAAACCTCTGAAAAAATTCGTTATAGGGAGACAACCACTTCGTTATATGGAGAATATTTTGAATGTTATTTAACATTCCGATTAAAAATATCGTTATAAGGAGAAATTCGCTGTAGAGAGAGTTCATTGTAGGGAGACTCTACTGTATAAGCGAACAAATGAAAAAAACACCATTATGTAAAATTCATTTTCTAAGTTCTAGAGGTATGTTTGACAATATTTTATATCTTATTCTCGTTCTCCGAACATAAAAGAGAATTATTCGAAACAGTTTTATATGTTTCAAAATTAAAGAATATGCTTTAAAGTAAATATCTACTAATTTCTATGAAATAAATGATGGTTCTTCGATCTGATAATCCCTTTAGTAGCTTTTTTAGATCACCAATTTTATGTATGTAATTTACGCAAAGGTTCACGCATCTATGTTTTAAAACTTCTCTGTGATTAAAACACTATGAAATTAACCATAATGAAAATGAAGACAAATTTCAAATTCTGCAAAATTTTGAATTTTCATGCACTTTCGTGGTGGCATTTGTCTGAGCTTGTTAAGTTGGATTTCACTTGTTGTGCAAGTGAATCCTTTCGCATGCTTTCAGTATTGTTAAAGTGAAATCATACATTTGGGAATGCCATAGAAATAGACGGTTAATCATATACTATAATACCTAATGTTGACATCCAGGTTCTTATTATTTCTGGAGGAATCGTACCAATACCGAATTCCTGTCCATAAATGATGTCACACTTTTTTTCAATATTTTTGACCCCCTCCCCCCCTTCGTCACAAAGTGTCACACTTCACCATACCCCCTCCCCCCTTGTCACATGTCACGCTATATTACATAAACATATACTTGGAGTTCAGAAACAAAGCACTACGTTATAGATCATATTTCAGATTTTACTTTTTAACTTTAACTATGTGTTTTAATGACATTTATGAGCAGGGGGAGGTTTTCTTCTAATGGTGAAGAATTTCTGCTCCTACCATATTCTCAGACCATACTCTGAATGCCTTTTTCGAAAAGAAAAGAATATAAGTGAAAAAAACTCACATGCAAGTTATTGTAGCCCCCGATTAAAAAAATACCCTCAAATTCTGGTAATTTCAAAATAACTCCAAAATTTATTCTGCTGATTTTAAATGTTTTTATTTTAACCAAAATGTGTGATGCCACACTTCTTGTTACCCCCTCTCCCACCTTATCACAAACTGTCACAATCTCACGAACCCCCTCCAAGCTTGGCATCATTCGTGGACGGCCCCGAGATGTAAGTGAACGCAAAAAAAAAAACTCGTGTATTGCATATACAAGGTTGTAGTGTGTCGAGAAAACTAAGTTTATGAAAATATTTACTAGGTTTGTACTTAAAAAGGGTTTACTAGGTTTGTACTTGTGCTTTTTATTTCGTATGTTTATTAAAACATGTTAGGGCACCTAAACATGGAATTACTCTTTTATTTCCACTTATTCATGGAATATTATTTCACTGTAACTGCAAACGTTTGCAAATCCTGGAGATATCAGTGCTGAATTCAACATGAAAACAGAGTTAAAACAATAAACAAGTATCTTACAATTCGAATGACTCTAGATTTTCCATGATTAATAAAAATGTATTTTCTTTTTATTTAGTTTTTACAATTTTCTAATTTTTCATCGCAGTAACACATTTAATTAAGCCAACTAGTGTGTGGTGTGCATCAAAGATCAAGAAAATTATTGTGATTGATCAGAAAGGTTTTTCTTTCACTTCCATACACATTCATAACTCAGTCGTATCTATTTTTGTTTGTATCAAAATAGGTATAGAATTTTTTACATTTTTCATGTTTGAATTCTGTTATTCTGTATCGAATTGAGCATAAAATAGTTTTTTATATTATATAAAAGCATTTGAAATACATTATCCAAAACCATTCTATTAATGAGGTAATATGTAGAAGAAGGGAGCTCAAAAAATATCTTCAAGATTGACCACTATTTTCGATTTGTTGTAGCTTTGAAAATTAAAATCAACCTTATAAATTGATGATGACACTTTAAATATGTCATCATTCATCATTTCAATCGCTCAGCTTTTTGTACCATGAAAATAACTTACTGTTGGTTTTTATACTCAAAATACTGTTCAGCAACGGATTCCGAGACTACCACTTTTGGACGATTTTACACCGGAAAGAGGTGTCAGGCAATGAGTCATATGAGCTCATTTCCGGAGTTCTTTGTTAGATCACGCTCAGTAAAATGTAAAAACCACCCTTCCATTCTTCACTTTCCCCCTATTTTGATGAAAATAACTCCGCCCGGCGCATGCGCAAAAGCGCGGAGGGTTTCCGAATCCGTTGCTAAACAATATGTCTGCAAATGTTCCCCACTCCTTGTTTGATACACTGTTGCGTAGATAAATAAAGTGAGCCTAATAAATTTATGCTGATGATTCAGATTTATCATTATTCATTATTTTAACCTCTCATCATTTTATAACAAGGAAATTTCTTAATGATAGTTTTTACATCCAGTTTGACATTAAATTAACTTCAAAATTATATCTAAACATATCTACTTAGAATAACTGGGACACTTAGAAAATCTGAAAAATTTTGAAATCATTAAAACAATGTTTAAAAAAATTTAGCCACTACTGTATGCCTTTAAACTCGTTATTCCGTGTTATTTTCCATTTCATTGACATTTTCGAAGCTGTCGGAATGTGATCTGACTAGATATTTGATAGCTAAGATCCGATGCCCTTAGCTACAGGGATTGCACAATCAATCCTAAGCTTTCTAATTGAGTTAAAGAGCTTATTTCTTTGCTGTTTCTCTGTTTCAACTAATGAGGGGATTAATATGATCTGGGTAGATGAATTAGAAACTTTGTTTGCATGCGCAGTGACCGCTAGACATGTAGACGCTGTTTCAAAACTTTTTTGCAGTGAAACATACCATTTTGTATTAAATAGATATATTTATACAATATTTTAAACAATATTAATGGATTAATCTCTATGCATATAAGAGGAATTTCGTGAATTATTTATAAACTGTAGGAGTCCAAGTTAATGAATAAATTTTCTTCAAATTTTGCTCACGAATACTATGAAGCACAAAGAAAGTTTTGGTGAAGTTTTCGTGATAATGAATTAAATAGATAATTTTTTATTAATTTAGTAATATGTTTCCATGTATAGAAAAGATTATTTTACTTTTAGTGTTATCATTCATATCGAATGAAAATATTATAGATATTATTTTATTTATTTACCTTCAAAGAACCATTTAAAATGTTTAATTAAATTTTGTATCGTTCTTTAAAAATTATTAATAACTTGTGAAAAAAACAGCTTTCGTCGGTTTTTAAAAATCATTTAGTACTGTCTGCAATTTTTCAAGAAAAAACGGGGCATAAAATTGTTTTGTGCAACTGATATTCTCGTTATAATTTTTTTTAAAATAAAGAATGTTGCTGACGATAATAGGATTTTGTGTATTATAATATTTTACATAAAAGTATATTTTGCATTAAAAATATTGTATATAGTTTTAAAAATAGGCATCAAAATATTTTCCTCAGAGCAAGCCGTGTGTATCAGCTAGTCAACGAAAGAATTAAAACAAATCAAAATCTGAGATGTGAAACAATGCATTGTTGAAATAACAAATCAAGAAATTTTTAATAACATGGGAAATTTTTATAATGATTGCGCATTATAACGCACATTATGCAAATATGTAAAAAGGCAAACAATGAATATAATTTATAAAATACAACTTAAAGAAGTGCTTCGTAGAGAAGAAACTCAAAAAATGCTCAGCAATAATGTTTCTGCATCATAAAATTCTTTCAAGTTACGAATATTTTCATCAGCCTAAATGCATTCTCTCCATTTCAATGCATACATTGTTAGTTTTTTTTAAAGTAGCATGAATAAGTTAGTACTTTCAGACGATTTTTAAGTTAAAAAAATATCTTTTATCGAATGCAGTATTTTTGAAATCGCAACTTTTATACTCCTGTAAAGGAATAAATTCTAGTAAATATAATAGCATCTAAGAATTTCCTCAATAAACTTGTCAACATTTAAAAACAACTGCTTTCTGTTTCAAAAATAAAGTTCAATCAGGAGAAATGGCTTAGATGGGATTTCTCAGATGGAAATGTTGGATACTTTTTACTTTCTCGTATACGAAGTATGGAAAGAGAAAGTATTGTAATTATTTTAAATTTTTTTTAATAATATGTAGTTTAATCATTATATAATTTAACCGAAAAATTAACAAAAATGGATCTTGCAATGCAAACATTACTACTTTAAAACCTTTATGGTAGGTAGATTCGGTGATTTGCTGTAAAAGCAATTTATATATACAAACAAGGAGGTTGGTTAAACGGTGACAAAGTCAAAGTTATTTATCATATTTATTTATCATAGACAACTTAAATGCTTCATTATTTCATAAATAATTATCTTTTTTATGTAAAGATATACTACGAATGTAAAAACCATAACCCAGCATTCGATCTAAGATCTACAGTTGAGCTAGAGAATAGATAAATTTAATAAAAACAGTTTTTAAAAACACACTTCTATTAGCATACTAAAAGAAAGATATACTTTTTATTTTAATTATTTTTTACTTATTTTTTTAATTCACTACCAGGTGGCGCCACTAGTACAAAATTTAATTTAATTATTGATTAACTGATAATTAAGTTCTCAAAATATTAAAATAATGTATTGTAATAATTAAGTTCTCAAAATATTAAAATAATGT
>BGPR01009842.1:28988-55503 GCA_013235015.1 Araneus ventricosus | reverse complement strand
CCCCCTTCCCCCCCTTGGGTGCTTAAGTAACATTTGAACGGTCCTTTATGAAAATTAGTATCTCAGATACTAAAAGCTGTAAAACTACTTTCATAGACGATATTGCTGAGAAATTTGCAACCTATACTTTGGTTGAAAAGAAAATATTTCCAAGATTTGCAAGAAAAGACATATAATTCCTGAACAATCTAATGAGATAAGTTTGTCAGAATTCAAGGAAGTACTGATTAACACGAAATTAAGCCCCCAGACATTCATAATTGGTAAAGTTCGCTTCTTAATTTGTTTCCGTATCTAATGAAGAGAAATTTTTTTCTAATTTTCGTTATTAACATACGAAGTAATTCAGGCAGTGTTTCAATTTATGTTGATTCAGAATCCTCAATTTTTAATTTTCGCTTTTTGTGAATAAACCGGATCTTCTAACTCTAACAAAATGCTATATTCATAAAAGTTTTTTTAAAACTGTATTAAACCATTTGTCTAAAATCAAATATTTTCATATTTCATTCTATGGTATCTTGTAAAATTTAATTCTAATTTTATGTTTAACCTTTAGAATATGGGCTAACCAAATCCTTAAATAACCTATTTAAAAGGAAATACAGTGAAGTCCCGCTAATCTGGCCCCCGGAAGGGATTTAAATATTCTACATTAATTCTTGTTAACCCTACATCAGTTCGTAGGTTAAAAACTTGGGTGTATGTATACAGTGGTATTGAAACTAAAATTAAGCTGTTGGAAAAATTATATGTATTTATGAAAAAAAATCGATTTTTATAGTGTAACATATCTAAAAGTTGGGGCCGTTTAAATATTACGTAAGCACCTAAGGGGGCGAGGGGGGTTTACGATTTGCTTATTTTTGCTGACAAGGGGGGAGAGGGGGTATGAGTGACGCTTACGTAAGGCATTAAAATCACTTTATTTCCGAAAATCTCTTGCAACTTGCAAAAATAATTTAATTAAAAAAATTAAATTTGAAAAAAATTAAATATGGCAAAAGAAAATTAAACTTAATTTTTTTTCAATGATGTTCTGAGGTCAAGCATTTTAACCACACAAGAAAATCATAAACGATAGATAGGATGAATGTGCATTGAACACAATGGATAATAGTATCTTTTCTTTATAATAGCTGGAGGTGACAGCTCATAATAATGTTTGATGCATGAGGTTTATTTCTGAGAACTTGCTACTATTTCCAATGATGAGATCGGAAAGAAAGGGACCAATATGTTGTACTGTGACAATACGAGTTTCCAGGCAAGCACAAATAAACATATTACAACAAACTTGAAACTCACTGAATATTTCGTTTATAAAAAAAATATACTCTTAGTCAGGTTTGAAGTTACTGTTCAGCAACGGATTCCGAGACTACCACTTTTAGACGATTTTACACCGGAAAGGGGTGTCAGGCAATGAGTCATATGAGCGCATTTCCGGAGTTTTTTGTTAGATCACGCCCAGTAAAATGTAAACATCACACTTCCAGTCTTCACTTTATCCCTATTTTGATGAAAATAACTCCGCCCGGCGCATACGCAAAGGGTTTCCGAATCCATTGCTAAACAATACATCTTCTTAGTATGCACTAAAAAAACAATCTAATTGAAAGCGGAAATAAAATAAAATAACAAATATTCTCAAACCGCAAATCCTATTTTTTTTTTTTTTTTCATTTTAAGCCGAGTTAGAGTTTTTTTATTTGAATTAAATCCTAAATTTTTTTTAAATTAGATTATTACTGTTATACGTTTTGTGAAAAAAAGAAAGAACGGGGGGTTGCTGTTTGCTTACGTAATTATAAGAGGGGGCTTTGCGATTTGCTTATTTTTGCTGACAGGGGGGGGGAAGTCAAAAATTACCAAAAACATGCTTACGTAATATTTGCACGGTCCCCTTGTATTACGTGTAATTTAAAACGGATTACGCTTAATCCGGACTTTCGTTGATCCGGACAGGGTTCCGTCAAATCTAGTCAGCATTAGCGGGACTCGACTGTATTGAAGAAGAAACAAGAAAGTATTTTCCCCCTTTTCAAATCAGGTCTCTTATCCCTTTTGACCACCCTTGTAGCTTACCTGTTCATTCATTAGCAATAAATGCAGCGATTACACTTGTTATAATATGATAAGATAAACACATGCATGTAAACCACAAATTCTCTACACGAAGGAAGTGAAACTGAAATGCTGTAGTGGAATAGCAGTTACTGTATTACCGCCACGAGAAAAACCCTAGACACCAGACATGCCTGTGGCGGGCGTCATGGAAACGGGATATTCCACTGCATTTTTGGGGTGAAGGAAAGGGCTTTATTTCATTTGGCGCAGATAGAACCGATGTAAGTCTCGTTTTGCTTTGTACTACGGTCGAAAAGGAATTCCTCACCTAACGAAGAGTGCTTTGTTCGCCAAATGTTGCGGTTGATTTTATACCCGTTTACCTCCTTTCTTCGACTCGTCTACTTGCGGCAACCCTGTCGAGGTTTTTCTGCTGGCGGTAGGACAGTACACTAACCTGTATAAGAAGAAATTCTGGTACAGCATTGGGGGGGAGGCGAATATCACTTCAAATATTTACACCATATTTTAACAAGATGTTCGTTATAAATGCAGAGAATGGATAAAATTTTCGATGCTAAAAGAGCTTGGATACCTTATAAAAATTTGGTACAAATTAACAAATAAGTTACAATTTTTAAAAAATATGAGTATAAAAACACCAAACATACGTAACTGCAAATTAACATGTTTCGAAGGTAAATCTTAATTTATTCTATAATTTAAATCACTGATGCTTAAACATTTAATTTCTGGAATTCAGTTTTTCCCGATAATTTCAATGATTTTGATTCAATTTCGTCCTACCCACATTAATTAATCTAAAAATTCTAATTAATTAGTGTAAAAATACTTTAGATATTGCTGATATGTATTTCCATTTTTATAAAGGTGACATTTTATTAAAATTCTTAAATTTTAATGTTTTGTAGTAAGCTTTTAACGAAAATTAGTTACGAAATTACTAGGTGTGTCTATCTATTTCGGTTTCGGGAATTACTTCTTTTTTTAATTTTTACTCTTTTTCTTCTCAGTTAACGACCTCGTCCTGTATTTCGCATCCCACAGGTTCCGGCCACTGCATTGTACAGATAGATATATTTATTGGCTGACTTAGATTAAAATTTTGAGTTTCTAGACGATTCTTACAACCTTATTTTTATGAAATAATTCCGCAGTAACTCACATTCATTGCACCTAGAAAATCCAATTTGAAAGTTTCAAATCAGCTTCCTGCACGTTATAATTAAATCCGATCTCCCCCAAACCACCTGGCATGTTGAGAACACTCCTCTATTCGTCTTTGTCATCCGTTTTGGTATGTTTAAAATTCCTTCCGACACAGATGGAATGCTGCCAAGATTAGGTAATTCTTCAACAGTTCGACAGAGAGAGTTCTCTTTGTGTGCTCTGCGCGCTCTTTGTATAATCAGCTGGAATATTTTTATCCCAGTTATTTAATTTTAGTCAAATAACTGACATCCTTATTTCAAGTCAAATAAACTGTTTGGGTTTTTTAACTTTCTCGTATATGATATTATAGACAAAACACTGTGATCGTCAAGATCTGAATCTTGAGACCTCCGTGAATCCAAAAAAAGTCATTTTTGTAAGTTTGCCTGCCTTATTCCTTTAATACGATTCGGTTGTAAATTGAGTGAATGTTTGCGCAATTTAACATGAAATGAGCAGGTGTGTTTTTTTTAATGAACATTTGACTCACAGTCGATATTCGGTATAACGCTCCGCCAGCATCTATAAATCCAACTTCAAAGGGCTTTTTAAAAAATACAGTTTCTTTACGTTTCTAACAGTGATTTCAAATTTTTATTCAAAACAAAAAATATCAAACTCTTAGGTTACAATTCGTTAATGGCTAACAAAGACTATACTAGCCGCCTTCAGCGACCAGCTGTTCGCCCGTAATATTAATAGCCTGTAGCTATGGTTGCAACTTGGCGAGATAAATTGGCGGTTGCAGAAGCTGAGGGACACTGCCAAAGTTTTATTTTGAGTTACCGCTAGTAGGTTTCAAAATCAATAGTATAGGTAATTTGTGACTTAACTTCTTAATGTCACTATTGGATGCTAGAAAGCTGAAACAGGATGATACATTAAATGAATCTAGAGGCCGTTATAATAATAATTCAAAATGCATTTAATAAGAAAAACGATGAATTTTGTAAAATACAGAACATCGATCAATTTCATCGTCTGTAAACAAAACGCCAAGTTCCAAACCGAAAATAAAAGTATAAATATTTGTTATATCAATATCAGCAGCGCGTGAGCTGCTGTTCGTATCATTAGAGAGTTACCACATTTTGCGATATATACCATAAATGTAGAGTGATGGGTCACAGGCGACCATTGATGGCATATCTAGACGTCATAAGCTTTCATATGAAATAAAAATTGTAGAAATAGGTCCAATGGTTGGGGCTGGTCTTCTGGTTTTGCCAATTGTTTTAAATATATTGTTTTCCTGGCCGCACGGTGATTTAAAATTAAAAACGAACACGAATCGAAGGTGAACACGATACGGCATTGTTTAGAGGAATTTAGTGTTGTTTTCCAATATTTTAAAGTTGCACAGTGCCTCCCAATTTTTTTTTCTTTTTGTATTTTTCGATGGCCCATACGATTGGGAAACTTGACACCAAATTTTAGATCTGATATCCAAATAGTTTTAAAGATTTTGAGGTTTTTTGAGTGTTATCAGTCTCAAAATTTGACAGAGTGGTTAGTTTAGTTTTCATTTTGAAGCATTTTCCCATTCTTAACATAAATTAATTAAAAATATTTTGTGAATAGATCAATTCTTTGGGTGAATTGGTTATCATAACGTCATTGTTCACTACCCAAATCGTTTCTGTTTGTTAATATTTTGCGTTCTTATTGAGTTCTCATTACTACCTAACTGATATTCATAAAAACGACTTTTTCAAGACCAATACTAATTTTTACACAGAGTATTTTATTTAGAAGCTTTATAGTACAATATTATTGTTTTTTTATTCATTTTTCTGTTGAGAAAATGCTACTACCGAAAAGTTATCGAATTGTTAAGAGACCGAATGTTTTGAAAAGCTGGCAGACTAATTACATAATATTTCAAAAAAAATATATTCAATCATATTGAGTTAAAATAGTGTTTTAGTGCATTTTAGAAGTTGGGAAGTAACATAATAAAAAATTAGAGCTGTACAAGCATTATTAGCTTTTGTTTCATGCCTTTACAAACTTTAAATGCATTTTTTTCAGATTTTTATTTTTGGCGATGCAAGTGTTTTCTATTCCCAAAGGCTTTTTTTCTGTTCAAGATAGAGTCTTGAAATTTTTTGTAGATATTTTCTTATATATGTTCTGTAAGAATGAGCATGGATTTAGGCCTGAGAGTTCTAGTTATTTTTTAAAAAAGGTCAAAGTTGGTATTTTTAGATTTTTCATGTTTTTTCAGGTTTTGTCACAAAAAATAACTTTCAAAAATTAAAAAAGAGTCAGATCATCAATCCCATGCTAACTTTTGTTCCCAAGAATACAAGAAATATAATTCACTTGAAATAACAAAAAAATATTAAAAATTAAGAATTTTATAAGAGTTTTAAAAAACTTTAAAAATTGCATTTTTTAAAAAAATTTAAAATAATAGCTCTTGCTAAAATGAAGTTTTTAAATTGGAATCAATTTATCAATATAATCTAAAAATAAAGTCAATTATTTATTTCATTATTACCGTCTCCATAAAAAAGTTTTGGAAAAGGGTACTGTGTAGCCTTAACTCTTTAATTCCGAGGCGACTTTTTTTTTATTCTAGTCCCTTTAAAACCGGGCCTTTTTGGGAGCATACGGCATGAATTGGACTCTCCCAATCTGGGTGGTCCTTTACCCCACAACCCCTCCCCCTGCTGTAACTTTTCCTTAAGGCGCACGGAAATGGGCTGTGTTTCGCATACATAATTGGATCCCCTACCGTGCTTATCTTCGAAGTGATCTCAGAACCTCACCTCCCCTCAAAAAAAGCCAATCGCCTCAGACCGGCCTTCGTCGCTGTCAAGAGGAAATTTTTAGACCGCCCGGGACCGCCTCGCTCTGTGTGAGAGGGTTAACTTTAGGCCGGATATGGTAATTTCTTGAAAAATGTTAAGGTCAGTAACTGTGCAGTGTGATTACAGTTAAAAGGCTTGCGCAATTTAATTGTAAAAGATATGATATTTCATAACTCTTCTCACTGTTTTAATCTTCTAGAGGTAACTTGTTAGAAGAAAATTTTAAAACAGAGTTAACACATTGTGTAAATGTATACGAATTAGATGCAAACTCTAGAAAAATAGTAATGGATAAATGAATAACAACTATGCCCTCTCTAGATAATTTGCATACCATAAAAGAAAAAGTGAAAGTATTTTGCAGACATTTATTATTAGTTCCAACTTATCTGAAATAGTGCGACAATCAAATTCTTGAATTAAAATTTTGGTGTTGAGTAATTCGAAAAGAACTAATTTATACGTTTACCTTCTCTGATGTGTTAATATAAATTTCTCATTTATGAATAATTTTCGCACAATTTAGAGAATAGAGATGTTTCTAAATGCTTTATCACAGTAGAATTAAGTCATTTATGCGTATTCCATCTTTAACTCTTTAGCTTCGTCAGCATAGTCTTCCCTTTTATTCACCAGCAAATGAAACTGAAGACTTTCTGTAGACGACATGCATTTGGGGAATTCGTTATTAAGATTCGCTATATAACAACCTTCTCGCATAATGTCTTCAGGTGAGGGGAAATGTCATAATAATTTTCCATCATAATAATAGCTCATCCACAATTTAGAGCTATTGTACGCATACAATACTTATCTTGGAATCCCAAAAAGTTCCCTCAGACCAAACCATTTGGGATGACCATCAAGAGAATTACCACCATTAGCTACAATGTTTGGTCTTATCACGAACGAAGTAAAATGCCGTTTTGTTATTCGAATTTTCGTCGTTGCATCGGTCTTCCGGAATGATTATTGCAGTTTTATACATTGCTGCTACTATATAGGCTGTAAGAAGCCACAATATATAGAACTACAACAATCATTTCAGAAGGATCATGCAATTATAAATTACCAGCTACAGTACTTGATCTTATCAAAAAATGAAATAAAATCATTCCAGAACACGCATACAGTCAATATATTCAAATAAAAGAGGTGATATCTTATCAAAAATTAAATAAAATGTCCCTTCTTTTATTTGAATCCCTTCACTGTATGCGTTTTCTGGACTGATAGGTACAGTTTCAGATATTGTTGAGAAGTGAAGATATATGTATTTATTTTAGGTGTATCTCTGTGGTAATTTGCTATAATTCGCTGACTAAACACAATGACTGATTGGAAATTAGACAGGTCGAATACATTTGAAAAATTATGATTTTGTAATAAATAATTTACAATTAAGTAGTACTTTGTTATTATATATATTACAATTAAGTAGTTCTTTAGTCTTATAAAATATAAAATATAAAAATATAAAATAATAATAGCGAATATAAAAATTGACTAAGAAGGTTCGGAAATTAGATATTTCACAAATCCCAGTTAGTTATATTTAATGACTACTCAAGTTAGCAATTTGGAGGAAACTATGGAATGTCATTTCTCCCGGTTAAAGAGTCGAAAGACGATCCTGATGATATTTGAAATTAATTCAAGTATTTAAAAAAATGACGGGAGAGTGTCTTTTTCAAACAGCCGCCGCTAATGTTAAAGATGTAGGACTACATTTCTCGCGTGACTCTTTTCCGATTTTCAATTTTTTTTGTAACTTCGGTTGTTACCCTTTATCTCTAAAATAAGACATTAATTATATTTTTAACAAATGTATTTACCGAGATATAGAGGATCGTGTCACCAAATTCATGTGTATTTTTGCCCAACTTTGCGACTCAATAGTCGCTGAACTACAATTCCGATTTTCAACTTTTTTTGTAACTTCTGTTGTTACCCTTTATCTCTAAAATAAGACATTACTTATGTTTTTAACATATGTAGTTACCGAGATATAGAGGATCTCCCATACACAACGTTTTTTGTGGCGTTTTGGCGTGTGAATCAAATTCCTTCCTGAGGTCCCAATGGGAGGAAAGTAGTCCCACGTTAAAATGTTAGAACTACTTGTAAGCAATGTGCTGTGGAATGAGATTCTCCCTTCTAAACGAAAATTGTTTAGTTTCATGAAGATATTTCTAAATCTCCAAAATAAGTAGAAACACATATTACGTCATACACAGTGATGTTGTACTTAGATTTTTACAGAAAGACATTCAGAACTGCTTCACCAAATACCAAAACGGTAAGGTATCTCGTGAAAGAGACATCTCGATAAACCTGACTGTGGTACACACTGATGATTGCACAGAAGTAAAAAGTAAGAAACTCACGAAACTCTCAGAAAAGTCACGAAGTATCTTTGACTTATACGTAAGAAATCACGTATAAGTCGAAGATAAATTATACGACTGTCTTTCTGTCGAAAATATCGATATCCTGAGTAAGGATTTACTTTTATATAAATTCTGAAGACTATAATTTCGTACTTTCAGATAAGTTTTCAGCTGCGATACAGAAAGCATTAAAAAAAGTATTGCGACCGTAGATCTTGCAGAAACCTACTTAATAATAACCGACTATTGGCTGAAATGTACTGTATTATTGTATAATATGCTGTATTCATTTTTCATAACACTTGATTTTATTCCTCGGTTTTGTCCTTTTATTCAAATTCAAATAAAATTGTTAACAATATACGAAATGTTGATAAACACAATTTAAGAAGTCGAACTTTTTGAACATTTTCAAGTTTAATTATATGTACGATAACGTATATATATTTTGTATAAAATATTAATTACATTGTTTTTTAAAAATTAAAATTTTATTTCATTTTTATACAGGAAATCATGTAAAAGTGCAAAGAGAATTCTAATATTCAATGTTGAATTTTAACTACTTTGAAAAATAAATTAAATATAGTTTATATTGTTTTTGAACATTTAATATTTTGATAAATAATATGAAACCAATTTCAAGCGGCAATAAGTTGAAATATACAAAAAGGAATGGTGTTACTCGTAGTTAATTATAAGATTCAGATAATTTCTACGGAATTTTTTAAAACATTTTAAACAGCAATTACCAGATGCTCTTATATCTATAATAAAATTGCCTTCACTGTTAACAGAAATAAAAAGATATTAATATGGAATTAATAAATAAGAAAACTGAATTATAACCACGAGTAAAAATAAAAAATAAAAATTTTTAAAACAAAGAAAGTTTATATTTTTTTCAAATATTATATTATAAACTTAAAATACTGTTGCAACATTTCTTTACATTTACGGTATGAAATATATAAGGCTAATTGAATTAAATGTCCTAAGAAAGAAGTTGATTAAAAATTTTAAAATACAGAATTTCGAAAATAACGTATATTTCATAATATTAACAGTTTTTGCAATTTAAATCTCAAAATCAATAATTATTCGTTAAAATATTTTACCGAGTGTGATATTACCTTCTAATTAACGTATATTACCTTACCTTTCTTCAATGTTATTTGCATATAGAATATTCTACAAATATTTTTCACTAAGGTTTTATTATTAAATTAAGAAAAATATTAATATTTTCCGTTAAAACAATTGCGTTTTAAGATAAATGGAAAGAATTTATAATTGTAAGAGAAAAATAATTAATATTTTCTGATCTCACATATGAAAAACACATGAATGTGTCTTTGTTATTACTTCTCTGTAAATGTGAAAAATAAATTATATCCATCTGTTAAATAGAATTCAGGCATTAGCATTTTCCATTCAAAACACTGAATTCGGCCATTTTTTAATTCAAACAACGTAGATATTTCTCTCCTTTTAGGAGACTTGCTCATTGTTTTTTTAAGGATTAAAAATAGTTTAAGTGAAGAACGATTTCATATTTTTTCTGGTTCATCGAAATATTACTCTAAAAAATGAATAAAACGTAATCAAACGCAAAAAATTTGAATCATTTGTAACTTAAAAAATTATTTGAAGAGAATTAAAGTAATTTAAATTATGTTTTAAGTCACTGCTAAATAAATTTTCCTTAAAAATATAGTTTCTTAGTTCAAAAGAAGAAAATAATTGTCAATCCTCTGCTTTGCCCTTAAAAAATTATTTTTGTAACAACATGGCGTCTTTGTGAATAATACTTTTTAAAATTTTTTAATACCAAACTTTATATTTTCGGCAACACATTTCACTTCAATTAAACCCACTTTATCTATTTCTTTGTTACATTTTGCCCTTTTTCCGCTTCATTTATTACTAAACAGTTTAATTATATATTATTCTATATTTATTACGCTATTAATTACTGTTCTTTTTTCATATTTCCATAAACATTTAACATATCTTAAAAGTCAGTAACAAATATTTTAAATGAAATTACATAGCTTTTAATCGAAGGATCTAAGCCTTAATTTCATACCTACACTATCTTCCTAAAGATATACTGTAATAAGAAGAAATAAAAATGGAAACACCACTAACAAACACAAAGAAACAAGAAAATTCTCTACCAACTACTTAAAATACAATTTACAACCAACTTACCCGATGTATTATAAGCTTGAGAAAGTATTCCCCCACACAGCAATCCAAGAACTAACAGCAAATACATTCTAACAACTTTTTTAAAAAGTAATCCAAAGTACAGACTGAAGAAGACTTGAATAAAACAAAACTCTCACACTAATAAAAGTAGTGTATTCCCTCGAAATCCCGACACCATCCAAAAAACGCAGGAAACTCTAAAATTCGGTGGGTAGGAAACTGAAGACCGGAGGTGTTTTCCTTTGTGTCCGGCTCTCTTTTAATCCGGAGTGCTAGATGAAGAGCGATGAGCAAACTGCTGGGGATCCGGACAAAACTATTCGCTTCGTGTGTCCCGGATTTCAACACCAGGGAGCGCTAAACGGATGAGGAGCAACAAAGTTTTATTGAAATTGGGTGATGTTGATTTGCGCTGCCGTGCGTTTCATCGTTAAATCTGGGGGAGTTTTGGTTTTATGTGATAAATATTTTCCGAGGGATGAAATGAAGTGAATTGATGGGTAAAAGTTTTCTAAAAGATTTCGAGAAAGGGCTTGTAGTTAAATAGGCAGTTAATTAGTTGTGTAGTGTGCATTATCACTAAACTAAGTTCAGCGGACAACTGTCCTGTCTGCTCCGATGGTCGAATTATAATAAAAAAATATATAGGGTTTTATCAATGTTTTTTACTTTTTCGTATACAGTTTAATTTAGTTTACAAGGGCAACACCAGATACATGGGTCACCGATTTTTTTCAAATTCTGTACATTTGTAGTAGTGTCTTAAGACAACACAACATGCAAGCCGCAAGTTCTACAACTCAGTAATTTTCGAGAAAATCGATCCAAAACATTAGCAGATAGAATATCAATCAGTTCGCTGCAAATTTAAACCGAGATGGCGGCAGTCGAATGGTTAGCCTCAGAGCTTCGTAATTGTTTGGATCGCCAGATTGCACTTTTTTCAACCTATTATTTAAATATTTTACAATGAATAATTACGTTTATATGCATGGATATTTATTGAACTTTCAACAGCGTTTAGTAATTCTGCTAATTTTTTTCAAGATAAAAATGTATTTTTTATTATCATTTTATTCGTCACATTATATGCTGCCATCTCATTAGTACAGCTGAAGCAAATTGGCTGATTAATTATGATTCATATAATGTGATTAATAAAGTTATAATAAGAAGTAAGTTTTTATTTTACGAAAAAATAGAATTACTAAACGCTGTTGAAAGTTCAATAAATATCCATTCGTATAAAAAATATTATTCGTCATAAAATATTTAAATGGTATTAAAAAAACGTTCAGTGTGGAACTCGATCCAGCGATCCAGCAATTACAGAGCTCTGAAGCTAACCATTCGACAGCCGTCATCTCGCACTAAGTTTCAGCGAACTGGTTGATATTCTATCGCTTAAGTTTTCGATCGATTTTCTCGAAAATTACTGAGTTGTAGAAATTATGGCTTGTTATGTAGAGTCAGTCGAATCTGGCTAACAACTTCATAACCAAAGTAAGCATTCATCTAAATTCATATTAGTACATTTATTTATTTACAACCCACCCCGACCCAGCCTACCCAAAAGGGTGTAAGGCCTTCCACAGGCCGGATGGGAAACATGAAACAAAAGAAATGAACTATATTAAAAAAGAATTTACAAAGAACCCCAAGGGGTAAGCAGAACAATTTAAAAATCATCGTTTACAACAATGAACTCCGAAAACAGATAAAGAGCAAAACACAAAGCACAAAAAGATAAAGAGCAAAAACACAAAAAGCTTAACATTAAAAACACAAAACACCAAAAGATTAAGAGCAGAAACACAAAACGCAAAAACCCAGAGAGCAAAAACACAAAACGCAAATACCAAAGAGCAAAAACACAAAACGCAAATACCCAAAGAGCAAAAAACACAAAAACGGCATCTAAAGAGCAAAACACAAAACGCAACACCTTTAAGAGAAACACAAAACGCAAAACCAGCAAAACACAAAAGCTTAATGATAACACAGTAAAAAGATTAAGAGCAAAAACACAAAACGCAAAAACACAAAAATATTAGCATTAAAAACACAATAAGATTAAGAGCAAAAACACAAAACGCAAAAACACAAAAATATTAGCATTAAAAACACAATAAGATTAAGAGCAAAAACACAAAACGCAAAAGCTCAAAGAGCAAAAGCGCAAAATAATTCATATAAGAGCATGATGAAAGTTTCTTAAGCCGTGGTGGCCTTGTGGTAAAGTCTTGGATTCGGGGTCGGAGGATTCGAAAACCAAATCCTCTAATAAGCCGCCGTGTATGTGGACCTGGTACAGTTTAAATCTAATGCCGTACGTCGAATGTCCACCCGTTATGGTACGGAAGCTTGGAGGTGGTGACAGCTCAGGTGTAGTCCTCTCCATCTGAGCGCAGTTCAAAATTACGAGGTTTGTCAAAAAATAGCCCTCGTGTTGCTTCAGAACGGGACTTAAAAATAGCTAATCTAAACTCTTAAGCCATTTTTATTGACAATTTTTTTGTTTTCATTTCCTGCTTAGTAAATTTAATTATTAAATTAATTTAAGTTGCACATTAATTAAAATCGTTAAAATTATTTCAGAAATGATAACGTAGTTGAACCATATTCAGGTGAAATTTAAACAATTCAGAATATTCTTTCAAAATAATAGCTTGTAGCATTGAAAACATTTCTAAGAAAACTGTCTAAAACTAATTACTTTTTGCACCAGACTTAAATTTTTCACGTGAAAGGTATAACATCCAGTACACTTACCAGCGAAAACAAGCATACAAATTTAAATAAATTCGGTTCTCTTAAAATATTCATAAGAAGACTAGGAATTAATAACATTTTTAAGAAAACCTATTAATAATCATGAAGACCGGAAACAAAAATACGTAAATATACCTAAAACTACACCAAAACTTTCCTTTTCTTTTTCTGCTTACTTTCTCATTTTCTTACCCCTTAGTACATCTTAAAATTACCAGAGTACTATCTCAAGTTGAATCTTATAAAGATTTCATTTGCACGCTCTGCAACAAGAATGAAAAATCACATTACCGAAATGAACTCTGAAAAAACGTAGCCAGAAGATGTCCAAACAGATTTGAAATTGTGCAAAAGATTATGAAACGTTTTGAAGTAACAAGCATGAAGAAGAGGACTTGAGCAATCATCCTTCATTAGACGCATTAATTAGTCATAGACTAATTAATTAATTAATACTCTAAAAATGAATAACAACTTTTCCAGAAAAAGTTGTTCAAGAGATGAGATTAGTAGATTTTGCAGTCTCCTATAATTATGAGACTCCTAACTATATGCGAATTTTAAAATTTAATTTGATTTATTTGTCTCGCTTTTTACAATACTTTAGTTTATTCAGACACTAAGCAATATGAATGGGTTTTTGCATTTGCAAATGTTCTTTGATATTTAAATAAGTAATAGTTTGGTAAACTGTTTAATTTAAGATTTATTTTATAAGTACCTAAATTAAATTCATTTCTTCTTACTTGATTAGTTTTTTTTTATTTATTGGTTTATAGAATTTTATAACTTAATATAAGTAGTGGTTCTGTGAACAGCTGACCACACGTACCTAAGATCTATTCTGCATCGCAGTCTTTAAATATTCAGCCATTTTTTTCGAATTCTAATTATATATACATTTATTTATTCTACAGAGTTGTAACTTTTGCTACAAGGACAAGCTTGGCTTCTAATTATATACACAAGTCGCCTCTTTCAACAGTATTCACGAAATTACAATTAAATGTCTGCTTTATCAGTATTCAAAAAATTAAAATTAAATGTCTCCTTTTATCAGTATTCACAAAATTACAATTAAATATTTTTCTGCTTTTATCAGTATTCGCAAAATTGCAATTAAATGAGACGCCGTTACAAAAATGACTCAAACGGCCAATGACTCGCCAAATACTAAAGCCAATAAACGGCCACCATCTTCAAATTGAATGAAAAGAAAAATTCTTAAAAAATTCTTTCACTCTTCTTTTAATTCTTAAAAATTCTCACAAAAATTATTACTTATTAATTCTTCTTTCTTAAGAATTTTTAATTCTTAAAAATTCTTTCGCTTAATTCTTACTTCTTTAATAAAATTCTTATGTCCTTTTTAATGACTTCAAGGAACATTCATGCCAAAATCGAAGAAAATCGAACAACGTGTTTGTAGTGACCACTTAACAAACAAATTTACAGACAAAAGACGAAATGCCGAACTGTCGAATTAAAACAACACCTCGCTTCGTCTGGCAAATAATTTTCGACATTAGACTGAATTAATGTGACGTCAGAGCCACACAGAAAACATAACAGCGTATGGCATCTAATATCTAATTTCCCGATGTCTGGCCCACTCCCCACAGGGAGACAATTCGAAAATGGAAAAAAATAGGCTGAATATAACACAACATGGACACATGAGACTGAAGCTAACTAAATTGGAGCCAAACATAAAATCGCTTTGCAGCTAGCGAAATGATATTGCCAAAAACTTAAATGATAAATAATTAGTAATAGTTAAAATGATAAAGAAAAATATTCAACTGAATAACTTTGATTATTATTTTCGGCAGTATCTTAACGTATTTATTTATCTCGCATACTTTGCTTGCAGAATAATTATTTTCACGTTGCAATTTTCTAATATTGTTTATCGCGAAAAAAATAAGCGGGAAAATAAATAATATGTATCTTTTGTTTTGATTTTGTTTTCAAAACTTTTTCGTGTCATTGTGGGCGTTTTTTTTTTCATTTTGTTGAAGTCCTGATTCCACGGGCAACGCCGTGCGCGTACTGCTAGTAAGCAATACAATAACCGGCAATAAATGATTTCAATGTGGTTTTTACATTCTGATGGTTAAGAAAAATTGTAAAGCTATTTTCATGGTAAGGTTGTAAAAACATTTAAAAAAGCAATTTTTACATATCATAGATAATTCTTTTCATACAGATATTTATATTAAATATCTCAAAGCAATAGATTTGAAATATATATAATCAGAGAGATTATTTTGTTTAAATTTAAAATTTGGGTGCATTGCGGGAAAAACTGGAGATCAATGAACGGGATATCGCATGTCAGCGGGTCAAGCAAAAACTGCTTACTGACAAAAATATTTTGCATTTACGAATTCCGGATAGAATAAATATTAATTTTCAGCAATAAAAAACTGCTCTTCTTGGGGTTGAAAATTCGAAAAAAATCCGACCAAGAAGGGGTGAATTAAAAAGCTGAGCAGGTCAGCAGGACAAAACATTTAACATACATATGGAATTGTATAATATGAAATTATATATTTGTAGCCGTAGTAAGTAAGGATGTCTTTGGTTATTTAACAGATATTCCGAGAATAATAGACGTTAAATATTTACACGTATCACGACTTAAAATTTTTATAAACCCGTCTAAAATGTCATTCAACTACCAAAAACTAAGCAAAAAATCGGGCAAAAAATGAAGAAAAAATTACATTAAAAATTTATTTGTATGTCTGCCTACAATATTAGTAATCTAATAGCCCAGATCTCTCGGTAACGCTCTGACGTCACCAACAATAAAACTCGCGACATAGCACTGCGAGACGTAGAACAGCATTATTTCAATGTTAGAGAACCTAAATTTCAGTAATTTTAAATTTAAAAGAGTAATTATCTTTCTAATTTCAAATTTAATAGCTCTAAAATAGTGAAATGAAATTTGCTATCGATTGATATAAAATTTATCTCGCTATGATCAATAGTTCGTGAGAACTTTTAAATTATATTAATCATATATTTCAAATTATTTTCCGTTTTTAACAGAAAGTAGAAAATTACGTTAATGTATATCATGCGCGTGATATAGTTTGGACGCCACGATGCATCTCATTATTTATTGTAATCGTGATGATATAGTTTGATAATATTTTTTGGCAACGTTAAAATTTACACCAAGACATCTGAAGTACAAGGAAAATTGTTAAACAACGAAAAATACTTCACACGGAATGTTGTTTACCAAGAGGTTCTTTTAATGAAGAAATATGTCAATGTTAAACATTTCTCTCGCATATATTTCTATTCAAACACGTCAAATTTGACGGGAAATCTCTCGAATGAAGAAGCAATTTGCACCCGTCATACCATGATGGGTAATTTTCTAGTTTTTTCAGAAGACCCAGAGATTAGATATAGCTCTTTATGAAGACAAGTAGAAAGAATGCATTTATTTTGCTCTGTGACTACAAAACATTCCACACTTCACTCCACACTGACCGCAAAACATTTTCATTCTACACTGACCGCAAAACATTTTCATTCCACACTGACCAGAAACCATTTTCATTCTACACTGACGACAAAATGTCCTAAACCGTCGAAGATAATGTACTCCACGAAGTTAAAAAATATTTTCCGTCAATCATTTTATTTTCTTCAATAAAATTTTAAAGGTCAATTTAGAGATGAGTGACGTCACCATTACTCATATCATGAGCAGTAACAGCTGCCCCGAACACATTTCACCTTCATTCTGACGAAATTCAAAAGCAGCTCTTGTTCTAACAAAGATTGTTCATTAATGGACCTAAAACTAGCTTTAAAAGAGGGGTCGTGTGAGTAACTTGCTAACAAACGCTTAAAGATTCCAGGTAAACTTTTCGGTCTTATTTTCTGAATCGCATTTTCTACGATGGAGCACAAAAGGGTTTTAAAAGCGTCCGTTTATACGTACATTGGTAGATTGGGAAAAGCAGTTTACCAGATCTAGTTGAATGAATTATTCTGTAAAATAGTGTTTGGCAATTTAATTATCTTTCCGTAAATCTTTGGATTAAATAAATTCGTCCAATTTTCATTGTGTGCTTACTTGTTGCTGATTTGAAAGACAGTATGTTAGAAACTGATTTCTTTCCCATGAATTCTCATTCCAATATCTATTTATAATTTACTAGCAGTACGCGCACGGCGTTGCCCGTGGCATAATGACTTCAACAAAATAAAAAAAAGCCCAAAGTTTTGAGAAAGAAATCAAAACATATACATATTATTAATTTCACCCTCGATTTTCAGCGAAAGTACACGCAGGAATTTGAGCGAGATGAATAACATGTTCTTTTAACTAAAGATATCAGCATATATGCGCGACTATCAAAAGCATAAAACAAATAAATCAAATGATTCTTGGATCTGTAAAATGAAGTAATTAAGATTAGCTGACGCAATAAAATGATCGAGAGTATGACGTGATTTTCCCTTGGTACCGCCAACCAATCTTATAGTAGAAATGCATTCTGGGAAGCGTGAGTAATCTTGGGTGGGACGAAAGCTTCGTCGGTTCGGATATGCGTGAGAAAATGTTTTGAACTGATCAATAAAAAAAATTCATAGAAAATCGGAGAAAAAAGATATCTTAACCATTCTTATTTCTAAACAGGAATAAATATTCCGGTTTATTCCTAAAAAAATTGAAAATGATGGCGTTATTAGAACGTTGGATGCAAGAAAATAAGAATTGAAATTGGAGAATTGATTCAGTAAATTATGTTGGAAATTCAAAACAAACTTCATTAGAACGAAACTTGTTTGTTCTAAACGATGGTGCATTGATTGTTTTTCAACGATCATTAGAAAAGTTACTACAGCCGTAAACGTGTCAAAAATGGCCCGAAACAACACAAAACATTAAATAAAAAATTTTCTAGATTAAATTTTAAAATTTCGGCTTCGAGGTGCATTGAGTCACCATTACGACTACCTGTGTGCCAAATTTCATGGCTGGAAGTGCGATAGATTCGTCTGGACATCGCACACACACACATATGCAAACATTGCCTTTTATAAGTATAGATTGTTAAAATGATATAAAATTCGTTCTAAAAGTATGGGCGAGCCCGATGGTCTGGTAGCGAATTCTCCGCTTCGGAATTGGAGGAACGTGGCTACGAGATTCGATTATGAATATGTAATAATATATGAATTTGGGATCCCGCCCACGCACCGCCAGGAGGCGCTCCGTCCACTTTCTAAACTGAACTCTCTACGAGCTGACGTCACGTCACATGACTGATCTCGCTCTTGCTTGTATAACAGACTTTGTTCGATTGCGCAGCGGAGCGTGACGCTCAGGGCTACCCACGATGATTTAACTTGATGTGATGTAAAGGGATGCCCCACCCGCCCTCCTAATTATCTTTTTCTTTAATGTTTGTGCCGTCTGAGTGTTCGTCTTGTCTTATTAAATGTTTAAAATAGCACACCGGTCTTTTCGTGTAACTTTGTCACACATAGGAGCTAGGCTTTCACACTACATGAATATGTAATACTCTGTACTTATAAAAGGCAATGTTTGCGTGCGTGCGATGTCCAGACAAAACTCTCGCACTTACAGCCTTGAAATTTGGCACACAGGTAGTCTTAATGGTGATTCAATCCACCTCGAAGCCGGAATTTTAAAATTCAATATAGAAAATTTTTTATTTAATGTTTTGTGTCGTTTTCGGGACGTTTACGGATGTAGTATCTTTTCCAATGATAGTTGAAAAACGATCAATGCACCATCGGATAGAACAAACAATTTTCGTTCTAATGAAGTTTGTTTTGAATTTCTAACGTAATTTACTGAATTTTGAGAAATTTTTAAATAATAGTCACTTTTATGGTAATTTTTGATAAGGATTTCTTCAAATTCTCGCATCTGACATTCTAACAACTCTATAATTTTCATTTTTTTCAGCTTATAACTAGAGCGTTTCTGTCTGATTCAAAATAAGAAGGTTAAAATATCTTATTCCGTTTTTGTTTTAAATTAATTTTTCTCTGATCAATTCAGTTTTTTTTGCTAGCTAAATTTGATATCGAGAGTTTCTCCGGACGATCCCAGAATGCGTTGTTGCAATTTCATTGGCTAGTGGTGACCTTCCTCGCAGGAGGTGACTTTATATGCTTTCTACAATCCGATTCCTTCCTGTGACGTAATTACATTCGTGTCATTGTCGAAAATCAATAATGTGTATCTTTTGTTTTGATTTTGTTTTTAAAACTTTTTCGTGTAATTGTGGTCATTCTTCCCATTTTGTTGAAGTCCTGATTCCACGGGCAACGCCGTGCGCATACTGCTAGTATAATATATAATTCACTTTATGAATATGTGATAATATATATCGTCATGTTCTTTAATCAAAAGTTATGAGGTAAGAAATCCCGACAATAGTTTATGGACACCCTCAATGGCGGCTCTTCCATAAAGCTGCAGAGCTGCAGCACCTCCTAAAATTATTTTAAAAGCTTGTTTTTCAGTTTTTTTATAATCGTATATGGTTATTTTTTCTAATTGAAAAGTTCGACCAGCAACAGAAATGGAGGAAAAGAAAAGCGAAAACGAAGAAATTAGACAGGAAATGCATTAATACATAGGTAGGAGATACACAAATTGAAGCTGCTCAGAAACAGCTCTCGCAATTATCAAAATTCGCTCACTGCATAGCTAAGGCCCGGTGCACACTAGCCGATTCGTGCCGTTGAAGCTATAAAATCTATGTCGTTGAATCGGCTAGTGTTCACCTGGCCTAAGCGACGCTTCGGAAGATTAAACCAAAATTTCCTCCCATTGAGTTTGGCGGGGGCTCGGGTTGCAAACGCTGCAGTCCTCTGACTCTAGGTCAACTGTGTGGTACTTCTTTTGCTCCCTCCCACCTGAGGATGGCCTTCGCTCTCTTGCTTTATTTTTTTCGCTTGTTTCTAGTTCGTTGTTATTTGGTTATGGTTTCGTTTTCACGTTGCCCGACTGTTAGATTGCAAAAAATGCAACTACATCATTTTTCGGCTTTACCAGTAACTTTAAATAATTTAAATTTTCGCCACCAAAGTTTCTTTCCTTTCTTGTGGCATCTTTGGCAACTTTTAAATTATCAACGGTAATTTTTAGTTTTATTAAATATCTTAATTTATCATATTTATTTTTCTAGGAATCAACTTAATTATTAATTGCTTTAACTTTTTATGTAATTTCTTTTAATGTTTCAAGGTTTATTAAATTATAAATTACTTTATTTAACGGAACTATTTGCTCGCCATTTTGAACGGCGGAGGTTTTAGTATGTAATCCGGTTTTGAGCGTCTCCTGGCTGGAAGTTTTCCTTTGTCTTTTGGTTTGAAGTTTCTGAAATGAACGCTCGCACCTTAGAGGCTCTTCCTCATATTCAGGATTTTTAACACCAACGAAAACTCGTACGCTTTAATAAACATCGTTTCCTTTTATTTAAAATCATTCATTGAAAAAGATACGTCGATAATTTTCTAAAATACAATTCAGATAATTTCAATTAAACGTTTTGGGCTTGTAATCTTAATTCTTTTTTCGAAGCACTGCTTGCTTCTGAGTTGACGAGCCGCCATTTTACACCCTGTAGATTCCTTCCAAATACGTATATGAAGTAGTTTCATACTCACGGCAAGGCGTAACGATATAACTCGTCTCCTTTCCTTGCCCTGATAACTTGTCATTGACTATACCAAGTAAACACAAATGTATTAGAATACAGCGCTGGTTCATAAAGAAGCTGCTGTCCATAGTAGATGACGTAGCGAAAATCAAAAACATGATTGAAAAGCATCGATTCTTAAACGAGAAATCATTCTGTGGCATTTCGATCGAACTCAAAGCTCTTTCAGATATTACTTTTGACGATAAGTTGTGGTAAAGCCGCAAGAAAGTTCATTTTACGAGAACTCATAAAATTGAAACTCAATAAAAAAATATCTCAAATAAGCGCTTTTTTTTGCAGCGAAGTTGGAAGACTTCTGAATTTTATCTGTTATTGGTTATCTTTAAAGTAAAATATAAAACTGAACGGTCATAAGCTGCGATAGAGAACTTCGTTTCCATTTTTGGTACAACGGTTCCTGGTTAAACAATATCAGTTCGTTTTTAAAACTGAATTTGAGCAATAAAATTTTTGAATTCAACTGCGCGTTAAACTATTTATTCAGAAAAGCTTGACTGGTCTTCCCGTAATGGGTTATTGACCTTAAATGATGCCGATATTGTATTAATCAATCATAGAAGAGGATGACGAAATCAAACATCCGAAAGAACCATGGACAAGTTTTTACTTTTTCTGTATAAAATGGTAGGCTGCATTTTTTTATCGCCCTCCAGTGGCGAATCCGGGGGGGGACTATGGGATTTCAGGCCCCCCAGGGCTCAACCAGGAACCAATTTTATTTAAAATCACTATACTTGTTTGTTCTTAATGTTCCTTTTTCAAATAAATAAACGTGAGCACATTTTTTCTTGGCTGGACAGACTCGAAAGTTTCCCTACTTTTATAGTCATTCCACTCGTACCAGGGTGTCCACGCTTATTGTGCACAATAACTAATTTCTAAACCGTTAGGGATAGACATATAGTTCCAATTGAAAAAAATGCTTTAAATGAAGGGAAGAATTATTATATATGTGTTTTGAGTGAATAAATATATTCCTGAAAAAGTTACGAATTCTAACTTTTTATACGATCCCCCGGTATTATCAGTCATATTCAGTAAAATAGTCTTGACATTCTAATATTTTAAACAAAAAAAGTCCCACTCTTCTGCGACTAAAACTGAGCTAGTTATGGATCTTTGATTTTCATGATTTTTAACCCATCAGCGACCTCGTCGAAAGAGTACTGTGCATTGATTGATGGATCGTCTTCAAGACGGTTATTGAAATGGTGTAAAGTGGTCTAAGTCAGCGATATTCAAAGCTCCATAACTCGATCAGTTTTAGTCGCAGAAGAGTGGGATTTTTTTTGTTTAAAATATTAGAGTGTCAAGAATATTTTACTAATATGACTGATAATACCGGGGGATCGTATAAAAAAAGTTAGAATTCGTAACTTTTTCAGAAATATATTTAGTCACTCAAAACACATATATTATAATTCTTCCCTTCATTTAAAGCATTTTTTCAATTGGAACTATATGTCTATCCATAACTGTTTATAAATTAGCTATTGTGCACGATAAGTGTGGACACCCTGGTACTTGTACCTTCGCACGGTCGAAAACAATTTTTGGCTAGTTATTTCATTATGTTTTTTGCTTATGAAATAAATATTAGCTCTAAACTGATTTAAAGATTTTTTAAAAACATTTATATCTAAGTGTAAATGCAAAGACAGAATTTCCAAAACATTCGTTTAAAATAATTTTTGAAAGTATTTTTGAATTTTTATACTTTTAAAGATTATACTTCACATTTAAAATCTAAACATGCTGCTTTACATTCAAAATCGATTGCTCCGACCGTACGAAGAGTTTAGTTTGGTTTGTTTAATGCCCCGTTTCAAAGTTGCACAAATCAGATTCTGGAATAAAGCTAGCAATACTGAACTGCTTTCAAACAAATACGACGACATTTTGGCCGGCATCCCCAGTTACGAATTTCCTCTTTACATCAACGGTATCCTCTTATCCTAAGGACAAGAGAGGGGTTGACACTAATAGATATCATTTATACGGTGGTTCTTTGGAGGAATCGAGTCTCAAAGTTTTGACCCTATAAAACCTATTCTGCCATTTGAAGTCAAGACCCACTCATAATTTTAAAACTATTCTTATAGTATTTTACTTATAAATTTTAGTATTGGATGAGTACTGATGAAACCACATTCAGTTTCTTACAAACGGTGCTATAAATTTATTAAAAACTAAGCTCATATTGAAAAGTACAGCGAATTTATTTAGCCTAAAAACTTACAGCAAGTTTATCAAGTTTTATTACCATTTCATTTATTATTAATCAAATTATCAAAATATCATTATTTTTTACAGAAAAATTGCCTATTTCATTTAAGTGCATGAACTACGTTTCCTTAACTACAATTGTACGCAAAACCCAAGCTTTTAAAACCCTTTTGTGTTCCTTTTAGAAAATGCGATCGTAGCTTCTAAAATTAAGACTGACAACTCTGCCTTGAAATTTTAGGCGGTTACTAGCTGCTTATTCACACGACCAATCTTCTACAGCTATTATGAAGTCCACTGATGAGCACTCTTTGTTAAGACAAGAACTGCTTTTGAATTTCGTCAGGACGCAGGTAAAATGTGTTCGGGGCAACTGGTGCTACTCATGATTTGAGTGACGCGGCACGTCACTCGACTCTAAAGTTCACCTTTAAAATTTTACGGAAGGAAATAATATGTTTTGGTGGAAAATATTTTTATGCTTCGCGTAATACGTCATATTCGGCAGTTTAAAATATTTTGGGGTCAATGTGGAGAGAAAATGTTTTGTGGTTAGAACAAAATACGTACGTGCATCCTTTCGACTATCTTCATCAACCACTTGGCATGCCATTTTATTTAACCTCCTAATAAGATGCCACCACCCATTTGGAATATTTATTATTATTTCAATCTATTTAAGATGGTCAAGGATACTTCAGACATTTAAGCTTGTCCAGATGAATTTAAAGATAAAATTAATCGTTTAGATAAAATTAATTGTTACGTTGACTTAAATACGGATTTCAATAGCAAAACCTCTGTAATTCGATGCGCGTGTCAGAGTCGTCATTGTATGTTAAGGGGTTAAAACGGCGTTTTTAAACTTTGTTTCACTTTGTAAACCAACGGGAGTGGTCTCCCCTAAACTTTCTTGTATACTTCCCAAAGAGGTGCTGTTTCCCCTCCCCCCGCGTGGATAAAAAATTCGAACCTACTGAAACCCAGAATCCAAAGACTATCAGAAGGTTTTTCGGTGTAGATTATAGTGATTGTAAAATATTTAAGTAAAGAATCAAATTCAAAGAGATGCGTTCCTATTAAAACGCATCTATCACACACAATGCTAGGTTCCACTCTTGCCGGCTCAGAAACAAAGTGAAGTAATCCTTCCGCGTGCACAGAGATTGCTACCAGTACGCATGCTTATGGAGAATAGGATTTAAAAAATTAATGATGCAATCTGAACGCCTTTTTCGTAACCGGTTGACACAAAAATTTGATACAAATCTACAATTAAGGTTAATAAGGATACAAATCTACAATTAAAGATACAAATCTACAATTAAGGATACAAATCTACAATTAAGTAGTTATTGCGATTAAAAATATGCGATTATACAGACCGACAGATACTCAACCTTTCGACGACGAATTGGGTCCAAAATTTGATACGGACATACATTCCTGATGATAAAATTGTGTACCAAATTTTATCCTTCCAGCTATTCAAGTTTGTGAGTTATATTGTTCACATGAACGCGGACAGACAGACAGAATTCCCGTTGACGGATTTTGTCCAAAACTTGAAAGAAATCTACAAATTATGTGTAAAGATAGCATACCAAATTTTATTCCTGTATCTCTAATAGTCTTCGAGTTGTCGTGTTCACAGACACGCTGACAGACAATTCTAAAATTGTGTTTTTCGGACTCGGAGAGGTCTAAAACGTGGAGATTCGTCAAAATCTCGAGTTCGAATTGTTTGACGATTACAATACTTTCTCTTTGTATCCTTCGTATACGAGAAAGTAAAAATAATGTAAGCAAACATACGAATAAATTTTTTCAAAAAATGTAATTTTTCATTCATTATGTGCCTGATGTTTTACTTTTCCATTGTTGGATCACATTTTGCTCTAGTTTTTTAATAAATTTTAAGTTATGATACGAGTAAGAATTTAATTTAATCGTCTATTAGTTACTATCTAATCTTTAGGCGGTTGTTAGCAGGTTATTCATACAACCCCTCTTTCGCAGGCAGCTATTATGATGTCCATTAATGAACATTCTTTGTTAGAAAAAGAACTGCTTTTGGATTTCGTCAGGACGCAGGTAAAATGTGTTCGGGGCAGCTGGTGCTGCTCATGATGTGAGTGATGAGGTACGTCACACGACTCTAAAGTTGAGCTTTAAATTTTACGGTAGGAAATAAAATGATTGTCGGAGAAAATTTTTATATTTCTTTGCGTGTATTCAACAGACTCTGCGGAAATTCTGCAGACCAATGAATAAAAAATCTTATCAAATCTGAAGAAATTATATAAATTGAAGCGTTCTATTATCCGTCTTAATTCATTTCCCAGACTATTGATGATTTGCATATTATAACATATTCGGTCATGAATACAAATATTCCACGCATATTGATTAAATATCTTAA
Organism: Araneus ventricosus; assembly: GCA_013235015.1. Classification (NCBI taxonomy): domain Eukaryota; kingdom Metazoa; phylum Arthropoda; class Arachnida; order Araneae; family Araneidae; genus Araneus; species Araneus ventricosus. The sequence continues at coordinate 29,618 of BGPR01009842.1, read as the reverse complement.
TAATTTGATGTATTTGTATGAGCGAGACAAATAAATCAAATCAAATTTTAAAATTTGCGTATAGGTAGAAGTTTCGTGAACGCCGCAGGTTACAAAATCTAATAATCGCAACTTCTCAAGATCTTTTTCTCGAAAAAGTTGTTTTACGTTTTAAGCGCATTAATTAGTCCGTTATGACTAATTAATGTGTCTAATGAAGGGTGATTGCTCAAGTCTACCTCTTCTTTACGCTCATTACTTGGGAACGTTTCATAATCCATTACACAATTTCAACACTTCTTGGACATCTCCTGGCTTTGATTTTTTTTTACTTCCCGTTCCGATAATGTAATTTTTCATTCTTCCTGCAGAGTGTGGATGAAATCTTCGTAAAATTCAAACTGAGACACTTCTCTGGTAATTTTAAGATGCAATAGAAAAAAATAGAGGAAGTAAATGACGTAAGCATAAAAATGAAGCGAAAGTTTTGGTGTAGTTTTGGAGAATTTCATGTGTTCTAGTTCCTACCTGCATGAAAATTAATTAGTTTTCTTAAGTATTGTATAAACTCCTGGCCTTGTTCTAAATATTTTACGATGACTGAATCTATTTAAATTCGTATTTTTGTTTTCTTATCTACACGGTATGTAA
>BGPR01009842.1:866-28978 GCA_013235015.1 Araneus ventricosus | reverse complement strand
TAAGTGTACATTTCATTTTATTGTCCCTTATCAGAATATTGTATTATATATTAGTCTTTCTGAATTGTTGCACATCTGCTATAAAAAGGGTCAAAAAGAAAATGTATTCAGTTCTAATTCTTGTTAATAGTGCCTTTTAGTATTAAATATTTAAATTGCTTCATTAATTCCCTTTAATATATGATTCATAAGAAATTAATTTTTTAAAACATTGCGTTACTGAAGGGGTTCACAACCTTTCTTCCCTTCCTTCATGTGCCCCTTGATTCTTCATTTTGTTTTCATGCACTCCGTGCTGTCGTACACCCCCTCTAAACCATCTATTTTGCAAAGAAGTTTTTATCAATAATGTTAAGCGCTTAGTTAAGCTGAAGAATCGAATGTTAGACCATGAAGGGTCTGAAGACTATGAGAGAATGAAGAGTCGAATAACTCTTCAGTTCAACTAATGACTTGAATTAATAAGGTTAATTATTAAGTCTAAACTAGAAGGAAAAAAAGCATACAATATTGGTACCTAGTGAAGCTATAGCTTTTGCGAAAACATTGATGATTCATGCATAGTCAGGGCTGGTGAAGACACTGTATCAATTATTTACCAGGTTTCCTTTGTCTTTCTTATTTTGAGTGTAGGCTTTAGACTTACACAACTTTTACTTTTTGTATGAACTTCGGGAAACAAAATTCTAGAACTGTTTTAATCCCTTATGTTTTCTTGTGTCCGCTATTACTAACTTTGATTTTGCTTACCCCTAACTGGTCCTTTGCGTACCCCCAGTGGTATGCATACCACAGGTTCTCGCTGCATTACAGAATTACTACTGCCTGTTTGTGTTTGAAATATAATCAAGGTTCTGGTTAGTAAGTACTTAGTAGTCCTGCTAATCCAGACCCTGCTTTTGTAGACATCCAGTTAATCTGGATGAGATTTAAAAAAATTATTTATTTATAAAATATATATTTTAATTATGTACAAAGATGTTTTGTTTTATTAATCCTGCATTAGTTCATAAGTTACAATCTTAGGTCTACGTACAGTAGCATTAAAACTAAAATTAAGCTACAGGAAAAGTTGTAAGATGTATGTATGAAAAAGACATCGATTTTTATAGTTTTGCCCATCTAAAACTTGTCTTACATGCATTTTAAGTCAAATTCTGTTTATTACGGACTGTCAGTTAAGTTGACAGGGTCCAGTGCCATCTAGTCCAGATTAGTGGGACTCTTAATATATGATGGTTCGAATTTTCAAGACAAATTATCTTTTGGATAAAATTTTCCTAATTGAAAGTGTCTGTTTTATGCCATGATCTTTCTTTTTTCTCTCTGTCAAATATATAGTAGTGTTTTCGATCTTTTCTTTTTTTCTTCCTTTTTTTTTTTTTTTTTTACTTTGAAAAGCTTTTAACTCCGTCAAATGTAATAGTACATTTCATTACAGATAGGCATTAGGACTAGGTAATATATAGCAGGGGTGATTGTGTTCCGGTATTATACCGGAAACCCGGTATTTTTCTCATTCTTAATACCAGAATTCCAGTATTTTCTGATAAATCTATTTTTTAAAACTTAAGAGTGCCAAAGACTCGAACTACTATGGATTCTTCGTAGTTTCTACTCAATTTCGGCTTCTGCTACGGACTACACAAATTATAATCCATACTACGGAAAAATCCGATTTTTATTTCGATTTTAATTTCCACTTTCTTAAAAAAATCATTTCATGAGTAATTATTTTTGTAGTGATATGAAGCATTTTTTATTAGAAATATGAAAAACCAGAAGAAAAAATTTGGGGGTTTAATTGAAATTTTTTTTGGATTATTCTGAGTCAATCCAAAAGAATTTTTTAGAAAATGCCATGCCATAACTAAGAATAACTACCTCACTTAAGAATAGTCCCATAAGAATTTATATATATATATTCATTAATGCTATTCATACAAAATGTTATTATATTTTTAATATTGTTTTGTTATCAATTTTGGTGGTTTCTCTTCATGTGTGTTATAGAATGTTATAGAAAACTCATGAACTAAGACAAAATAAATTAAATCAATTTCTTATGTGAAAAAAGTATATTAAAAATTGCATGCAAAAGTTGGATCTGCGCCGTAATTAATGAATACATATCCGTTCCCTACACATAATTTTCCTGCTAAAATTTCAGGTATTTTTTCATGAAGCCACAATCACCCCTTTATACAGTATGGTATAAAAGGTACATAACTGAGCAAATGACAATTGGAACAGTGGTGAAAAAAAATACCACTAAAATTATAATTTGTATGTTTAATAGTTATTTAAAATGTGCAGAATTCTTCTGCAGAATTTATAGAAAAAATGAGGAACATTTATTGTACTAAATCCTGCTGTTTAGGTAAGATTTATAAACACTTCCCATGAGATGAATAATTTTGCTGACAAGAATTTTACAACACCTAGAAGTGCAGAAAATATTAATTTTCCTTTTCCGTGCATTACTTTTTTAAACAGGGTCCGTACTCCTCGTGAAATTCCTGAAAAACTCATGAATTTTGCTTTTTTTTTCTAAGGGCCCTGAAAACTCCTGAAAATTTTGTTTTTTATCCTGATATTTCTTTTTGTCTCCTGAAAAATTACAATCGAAGAGCAAAAGATAATATTATGATAAAACATAAAAATATGACCTTTCCATTTTTCTTTGTTGATAGAAAGTCGCTGGAATCCGGAATTCGTACTTCTGAAATTACTAAGCGCTGAGAGTCTACCGCGCATGTTCCGAGTCACCGCAATCGGGAAAGATGGGAGAACTGATATTTAGTATACTTTTTTTTGCCAATTTTATAAAAATTGTCCACACTACCCCCTTCTCCCCTACAATTGATTTTTTTTTCCATGTTATCTCCTGAATTTTCTGTACTGTACTCCTGAAAAAATCCTTAGAAACTCCTGAATTTTACTATCATATATACAGTATGAACCCTGTTTAAAGCAGGGAATAACAATATTTATATAATTACTTTTGCTATTTTTGGGTTGCTGGATACATTTTTTTCAAAAATCTGGGATATAATCGGATAATTCAAAATTTCATATTTTTGAAATGTTATTCTTTTTTGAATACTTATTATAATTTATGTTGTCTATTGAACACAATTAACTTGTTCGCGACCAGCTGTCACATATGTGACAGCCGTTTCTTACCAGAGCCTGACGTCAAATATATGTGACTGACGTAAAATCTATTCCAAATTATTTGAAAAACATCTTGGGCTGTGATGGACATTTTTCCCAGGAAACCCTGGTAGCGGAAGGGTTAAACGTCTGAATTGAAGGTAATAAATTTGTTTTGGAGAATACTACTATAAAGGTATTTTCCTATTTTATTCTTGTTTCACATTTAATTGCATCTCTAAAGCTAAAGTAAATGTGTAACTTTGAAAAAAAAAATCAGTTGATAAGCATAGAATAGTAGGTTTAGTGAAGAAGTATTATGGTGTAAATTAAATTTTTTATTTGTTGTGATCAAGTAAAATTGTTATGGTGTTCTTCTGCATATTTGTCAGTGATGATGGATACATGAGATGCAATATTCATGCATTACAAACGTAGATTTTTGTAGGAAAATTATTTTTGTTTGACATTTAATTGTTTTTTTAAAGCTGTACAACTAAGTAAACCTATAACTTTGAAAAAAAAAATCAATTGATAAACATTGAATACTAGTTTAACAAAGAAGTGTCATGGTGTAATTTAAATTTTGTATTTGTTGTGATTGAGGAAAAATGTTACAATATTCTGCTGAATATTGTCAGTGGTGATGGATACATGGGATAGATTATTCATGTAATACAATATGTAGATTTTTCCAGGAAAAATGATTGCATTGATACAATATAATGTTTTTAGCTGATCACTTTGTTTAGTATAAAAAAAGACACAGAAACGATTATGAAGATTTACTGGCGTAAATTGTATTTTTACTCTAAAAATCTTAACAACTTACAGTTATCTGAAACAAAAAATTGATATGAAGCATACAAGACAAAAGTAGTTTTGAAGTCTATTCTCTTCTAGTAATAAAAGCAAATATGTGTCTGTCAGTTTGTGTGTTGGGGCTCTACAGGACAGGCCATTAGACCTATTGCTACCAAATTTAGCACAAACAGAGTTTAGAGGGTGGGAATGTGCACTCCAAATGGACTTTTTAAAAATATTTTAATCAGAATTTTAGTAAATTAAGCGAAATTTCGACATTTTTGTGCAATGACTTCCAAAAATATTATTCTACAAAAATGATTTTTACATTTTAAAATCCGAAAAATTATCTTTTCAATGAAACCAATTTAGATTCCATATAATTTTTCTCTTAATTTTAATAAATTAAAAAATATTTTTAAGTGTATTTTACAGCAATGCTTTTCATTTGTTGTAATGAAAATAAAATCGTTTTCATTGATACAATGCTACAAGTCTTTCATCCTGGGATTTTCTTCTATTAATGATAACCAAGGTGTGAAGACGATGCTTGTTTTATCAGTATTGAGTAGATTTCTATTTGAAGCATAGTTTAATAAAATTTTTGAACTTTTTAATTTTGTGGTAGTTACAATTAAGGTTTAACTTCAAAAGTAACCAATGATGAAAACTTTTTAAAGTTCATCCATTTATAAACACAACTGCTCTTTCCTGTAGTATAATTGAATGTAAGAAGAGTCGCCGAATTTAAACCGGTATCATAACTTGAATTCTACTAAATATTTGGGCCGTAAAATTAGACAAATTATGTTGTAATGATGTAAATATGGTGTATGAAATCATTTTTAAGAGAAAGCACTACGTGGTTACAGTTAGAGAATAAGTGTTTAGATTTAGATATCAATTTAATATTTTAACAAGACTATTAGCCACTATGTTATTTTGAAAGTCAATAGCAATAAATAAATAAATATTATTCTCTTAAATAGGAAACTTATTTGGCTACAATTTTACTATAATAATTTTATTAAAATAATTTAAAGATAAGATTACGTGTTCTTTTTTTTTTATGTCTAAAATTTGCTTAAATTGTACCACAAACAGTTGTCTAAGTTGGACTGTTTAAATCAATGAAATTATTATCTTGAATTAAATTAATAGCCCAGAAAGCGGTTATAATCACTAGTAATCCTGATAAATTGAAAGTAAATCAATAAAAGGACTTAAAATGTAGGTTTAAAATGATCAAAAGTTTTACATCGTATGTGAGGAAGCAAAGGAAGAAGAACTGATATAGTGCATACTATACTTGGGTTCACACGTTGTGTGTTGGTGAGAATTTGAGAATAAAATATATTTTTGCTTTAATTGTTATTAAAAAAATTGGTGTTCCAATTAGGGAAGTCGGTGCTCCGATCTGGGCAGCTAGTTTCCTTAATTTGAATAATTTACTATTTTTTTTCAACTTAAGGTGTATTTCTTAAAAAATTAAATACAGTGTTTTGAAGGTAAATCAACTACAAAGAAATTCTACTCGTTTTCTATTCAAATTACTTTTCTATCACTGAACATTAAAAAATGTCTAGGGCGTCTAAATTCGGCAACCGTCACATATTATCACTTTTTTAGCTTGAAGTTTGCTTTAGCTTGTGTTACAGTGAATGATTAATCGAATCAATAAACAAAAACCGTCTAAGATATTACTTAAATTACGAAACGTTCGGTAGTGCTGAATGAAACCACTTTTTACTTTCTCGTATACGAAGTATACAAAGAGAAAGTATTGTAATCGTCAAAAAATTCGAACTCGAGATTTTGACGAATCCCCACGTTTTAGACCTCCCCGGGTCCAAAAAACACAATTTTGGAATTATGTCTGTCTGTATGTCTGTGAACACGATAACTCGAAGACTATTAGAGACACAGGGATGAAATTTGGTATGTTATATTTAAACATAATTTGTAGGTTTCTTTCAAATTTTGGACAAAATCCGTCTACGGGAATTCTGTCTATCTGTCCGCGTTCATGTGAACACTATAACTCAAAAACTGGAATAGCTAGATGGATAAAATTTGGTACACAGATTTATCATCATGAATGTAGGTCCGTATCAAATTTTGAACCAAATCTGTCACAGGGTTGACTGTCTGTCGGACTATATAATCGCATACTTGTAAAAATTATATCTCCTAAACCCATAGATAAATAAATAGGCTTGGATAAATAAAAATTGGTATGACGGTTGCTAACATTAGTTATAGATCTGTGCCCAAATTTCGTTTCAGTCGGTTAAAAAAAGGCGTTCAAATTGCATAATTAAATTTTCTAATCCGATTCTCCATACGCATGCGTACTGGTAGCAATCCCTGTGCACGCGGAAGGATTACGTTACTTTGTCCTTGAGCTGGCAAGAGTGGAAGCAGTGTGTGTTTTAACCGGCACGCATCTCTTTGAATATGATTCTTGACTATAATCAGACATGACACATTTCCGCGTAAACGCGGATTTCCGCTTTTTCGGCATCGAATTTAATCATTCTTGGGATCGATGCAAATCTGCATTAAAATTTTTGTTGATGTGTTGGGGGGGGGATTGCTCACTCAAACAAAAACTCTACCCATGTGAAAATTTTGCGTATGGCTCTAAAGCGAAAGAGTTTCGAATTCATAAGATATTGCGTAATTCTGCCGAAAGCCGCTCAGCGTCCGAGTTATGTGTCGATGTTTTGCCGCTCTTTGGGGTCAAAGGGGTTGGGGCATTGGGAGGAATGCCTGAAAGTTGTATTCTTTTCTTTCGTCCAATCGTCTTTTGTTCCATCCACGTACAATCGTCTTTTGTTCCATCCAATCAGACGATTGGATGAAAGAAAATCTGCCACGAATTTATTCCGATCCAAATTTCGTGAAGAAAAGATCGTTAACTCTCCGTGAAGAAAGCCATTTTATATTCATGTTCTTTATAACATTCGTTTCTTCATTTTTGTTAGTTATTTCTTTTCTTTTTTTTTTTTTTTTTTTAGTTTTCGTTCCTTAACGTTTGTCTATAAACACAGACATGACACATTAGTGAAGAAACGCGAATTTAAGCGTTTTTGGCATCGAATTTTGTCAGTCTTGAGGTCGATGTAAATTTGCATTAAAAGTTTTGGTAATGCATTGGGGAAGGGGGGTGCGCTCGCAAAAAACGTGAGCACGCAAACAAAAACTGCGTCGTGAGCACATTCAAAATAATGTCAGATTTGATAAACGATCAGGAAGAATGTATATTGAAACACATTCTTCAATTTAGAGTGCTAAATACAAAATGATGAGCAAAAAGCAGTCTGCTTTTGAATATTTTAGGAAAGAGATTTTTTTGACTGATGCTATTGATAGTAACGTGCAAAAATTTAAGGTTATGAGGCAAATGGTACTAGAAGGAACTTGATAGTACGAAAATAGCTATGAGAAAAAAATGAAAAAAAATCAAAGAAAGAGAGCAAAATTTAGAAAATGGAGGAAAATAGTAGATTGGAGCATAAAAGAAAACTTGAACTGTTAGTTCAAAAAATGAGAAACAAAAATCTTAATAATTATGTATAATCAAAAAGAGTTTTTACATGGCCATATTTTTTAGTGAGATAATTTTTATCATAGTTTTATTTTAACAAAACTTTATACGTAACTCATTTTTCACAAATTAATTTTCTTTTAAATAATAATTCTACAATATTTTTAATATCTCAAGCACTTTTTGTATGAATTTATTCATTTATTGTTCAATTAATCATACTTATTTTACTTCTCGGTGTTTACGTTTGATACGATTCTGCATTTATAAAGTTCAGCTTTTTTTGTTCCATGCCTGTGTCATGTCTGTATAATCTACAATGAAAAACCTTTTGATATTCATTGGATTCTGGGTTACAGTAGGTTCGAATTTTTTTTATCCACGCGGAGGTGGGGGGGAAGAGCATCTTTTTCGGGAAGTATACGAGAAAGATTAGGGGAGACCACTCCCGTTTACTTGCGTACTGGGAGCAAAATCTGCGCATGCGCAAGCTATTCAGCGAGGTCATTTTCTCCTGTTTTCTTTTCTCGTGGAGCTTGCTAGAGTGTGATAGAAAATAAATATTGCTGAGTTTTAGTATATACGCATATCTTTGAATTTGTTTCTTCACCTAAATATTTTACAATCGCTATAATCTACAATGAAAAGACTTCTGATAGTCATTGCATTCTGGGTTACAGTAGGTTCGAATTTTTTATCCACGCAGGGGGGAGGGGAAATCGCACCTTTTTGAGAAGTATATGAGAAAGTTTAGGGGATGCCACTCCCGCTGGTTCCCTTCTTTGAATACGAAGTACACAAAGATAACTGGTACATTTTTCGCAGAAAAACAACATTCAGCCTCGAGAGTTTGGTGAATATCTGCGGTTTAGAACTCTCCGAGTCCATAAAAACCGTTTTTGGAATTATGATGTGTGTAATATAATGACTCAAAAGTGAAATGAGCTAGACAGATATATTAGGCTTATAATTTTTACACCAAAGATTGTATATCTTTCTCCGATTTCGTAACCAATTAGGCCAAAGGGAAGAAGTGCAAAATGCTTGTTCTCTTCACTGTTCCCCATCTCTTAAGCCGGCCATTCACTTGAAATGTAGCCATGCCATTTGTCCTAGACCCGGTTTTTCATTTTAATCGAAATGTACAGGTACGCCATTCACAAGGACTTTTACCGAAGGGGGGGGGGGGGCGATCTTTCCCTTTCTACAGCTGCTTGTCAATCGCTCTTCGATTTTTCCCAGTCGGCAGATTTTAATTTATGCTACACTCGAAGCGTGGCTTCAATTTACGCAAGGCATTGTTCTTTTCTCGAGCCTCTTTCAGGGTGCCTCTGATTTTTTTCGTTCCGATTTCAGTCCAGACGGAATTCCAACCATGGCAAGCCGTTTGGCTCATTTCCATAGATTTTTATCGCTTTTTCCTTCTCGCGTTCCAAAATATACAATGTCTGTGAAGTGAATGGCCGGCTTTAGTTCAAGCTATCGGGCATCGTGCAACGCTTATTCTCATTAACTTTTCTTTTTCACCCATAAAAACTTGTTTCTTTCCCATATTAATTCCCCAATAGATTTTTGCTATTAATTTCACCACTTTTTAGAGCGAATGTTTACACGCATCTTCAACTATACCTGAAAAAAATTTTTTTCGGTTCTGCAAAAGTCTAAATTAAATTGCCCCTAGTCCAAATTTTTATGTGGAGGTGCACATGAAATTTTCTCACATAGCGGAACTCCGTAAAGTAAATTGCGTTGCCATCTTGTCTGTGCTTTGAACTCTGGATTATCCATATTGTATAACTATATAAGAAAATTGAAAGAAGAACATTCCCGATGATTACTCATAGATTTAAAAAATAAATCTGGATTTTACTTACATTTTTATAATAAGTCTACTGAGTTTTAGACAACAATTTTTTATGACACTCGGAAAATTCCATTAAATGGATAATCTGGACTTCGCAAGTTTCTTTTTAAATGCATTTCCACCGATAAGTTTCGATTCGCAAGAAACGCTCATTGCCGTTTCAAAAGTGTCGACCATTCACGTGTAAGTACATTTTTTTTTTGGCAGTGTTGCGGTTTTTCTCTTTGGTCAGTATACATACTTTTTTCCTCCTCTTGTGTTCTGAGAAGTACAACATTTCTACATGGTGGTGTAAAAAAATGATTTCTCAATCACCGGAAAAGGTTGGACTGTTTGGACCAACGGCCATCAAGTGACATCATTCCTCCGGATGCAGATACACGGTCACTATCTGACTGGACCATGACTTCATATTTTCGGTTCATTCTCAATTAGTTTTGGGAAGTCGAATTTTTTGAGTTTGTTTGTTAAGGTTGCGATGCTTTTCGATGTTTGTTTGTAATAAACTTAAAAAGAAAATACACATCAATGTATGTTTACCGCATTAAAGAGAGCAATGTAGTGGATATTCTTAAGTTTCCTGCGTTACGGTGCAAGCTTCGATATGTTCGACCGGAAACTTAGAGTTGTGTTTCCTGTTTTGTAATTCGCATTTCTTCTTTATACGGTAGCTACCGAAAATTTAACTTATTGTTCCAAGTCATTTTGCATCAAGTATGAAGCGCCTACAGAATAGTTACAAATGGATTACCATAGTATTGTGGTGGATGGTCTTTCTACAAGATGCATCAGGTAAAAATTGAATATGTATGCTATCTTTCGTTTAAATATTAATAACAACAATATTTTGCTGAAATAGAGAAAAATTTAGCTATTTATTATTTTTTTATATCCTGAAATATTCGCAAAATCGATTGATGCATCACACTGATATCTGAGATGCATCAGGTAAAAATTAACGGTATGTGCTATGTTTGTTTAAATGCTAATAAAAATATTATTTTGTTGAAATAAATAAATCGTTTTAATATTACTGGATTAAAAATTCAGATAATTGCACAAAATAGATTGGTGCATAACACTGATTTGTTATGAAGTAAAAAATTGACAATTGAACTTTAAATAAAAAAAATGGGTGTAAAATATCACAACTATTTTGGATGATATGTAATGAAGTCATGCAACTGAATTTCGAAACATAAATAATATTACAAATATAGATGCAAAAAGCTTCACAAAAAAACAATATTTATGAGCAAATATTTATAATCGAAATGGAAGCATTACCTGAAATGGTACAGAAGATAATCAAAATATGCGTCATTCTAGACTTTATTTTTACAAATGTATATTCCGTAAATTTTATTAAAGTTTGGTATTTTTAGTTATTCTTTTCATTAAAATATTTTATAAAAAGGGAAATGGAACCTTTTTAAATCGGTAAAGAAACAAAGTTGTTGGGAGAAGTAAATATCTCAAGTAGCGCAAAATTTCTCTGCAACTTCACTTTATTCTAACGATATATTTACAATGTTGTAAATATTGAACAATATTTTTAAAATATTGAACGAAGTCTCAGTGCTACTAGGAATGCATTTATCTACAGCCTGAAATATTATTACTGAACAATGAAGTGTTTAACAGCATTTAAAACAAAAACACTGTTGTTGTCTTTGTATGGATAGGAGTTTTAAATCTGAACGATGGAGTACTGAGTGTAGTTTTTCGTCGCTTAACAAGCAACTACATTTATTTCATTTTTTTTAAATTTCAAAGAGGAAGAAAATATTCAATTTTTCGCAACCAATAACGAATATTTTTGATATTTTTTTCCGCATCTGGTGGGAACGTATGGCCTCATGTTCATATCAGATGTTTAAAAAAAATCAGAAATATTCGTTATTGGTTGCGAAAAATTGCGTATTTTGTTTGTCTTATATATATATATATATATATGTTAGTGTCAATGTGAGTAATGGGTTGTTATGTATAATCACAGATTTACCACATTGGTCGTAACATATATATACAGTCATGAACAAAAGCATTTCTATAAGTATTCGGAATTTACGTAATTTTGCTTTTTTATATAATATTTTGTACATCCTGCATTTGTGCACATTTTTGTCAAAATGCAAAGGAAATATGCTTCAAAAACTTATAACTATTATTAAAACTAATAAAGATTATTTCTGCGTTCATTGAATTACAAATTATCAAAAGCGCTGACAAATTGAAATTACAATTTTAAATTTAATTTTGAGTTTTATCTCATGTAAATTTCAATGATCACTCTATGCTACAAATGTCGCAGAATGGCTATTAAATGGTAGCAAAGTAAGAGAACTTTGATGACAAGCGGAATATTATAATGAAATACGTTGTTTATAGTGGCGGATGCAACGGAAGTAAGATCCAGGTATTAATAACTATAATTAAAACTAATACAAATTATATCTGCAGGCATAAAACTGAAAACGCTAGAGGCTCGTACAAATGAAGTGTCAGTCAAAAAATATCAAATAAAAAATAAAATTCTGAATTCAATTTTCGATTCTAATTAAAACTAATAAAATTATTTCTGCGTTCATTAAATTTCAAAAGATCAGAAGCTCTGATAAAGTTAAAAAAACACAGTTTTTAATTTTGACTTTTACCTCATGTAAATTTCAAGGATCACTCTATGTTACAAATCTGATGCAGAATAGACATTATTACAAAATGGTGTTATTAAATAAGGGATCTTTTCTAACGAGAGAAACACATTATTTACGGAGACTTTTATTAAAACTAATACAAATTATTTCTGCGTGCATTAAATAACAAAACGCTAGAAGTTCGTACAAAGGAAGTTTCAATAAAAAAATAACAAATGAAGAACACAATTCTAAACTCGATTTTCGATTCTAATTACATTTAAATTTCAAGGATCATTCTATATTTAAATACGTTATATAATGGCAATTATTAGATATTAGTACTATAAAATAACGAAGCTTCTCCCTACTAGAAAAATATTAGTGAGAAGCGCCATCGAAAAAAGGCATTTATGTAGAAGTTAGGAACATAGTTCGGTACCATTTTTGTACTGCCTGTATTTATAAATCATTATAATTTAAGGAAGCTGAACAGAAATGCTGTACAATATTGTTTTTTATTAATTTCTCTTTTTCTCTAGTGAAATTACATTACTTTGCCTGATATCGAATTCTTTAATGCAGAAAAATAGGTAGATTCTAAATACATAGAAAAATTTTAAAACTGCATAGAACTAAAGCAGATATTACTATAATTTTATTAAGTTTAAATTTTGCATTGGTTTTCCTATGAAATATGTTTTACTGATGAGTTGGAAATGGATAACATTGATTATGTTCGTCCAATATTGTGGTATACTGTACATAAAAGAATAAATCAGTATTTGGGATTTTGATGATGAAGTTATAAGGGGATAAAAAAATAAAATACTTCAAAGCTTCTGTACAAACAGTTTATAACTTAAATTCTTTTTTCTTATTTTTTAAGTATCCATTTTCATCGATAATTGCACACTAATTAATCGTAATCTTACGGCATATTCTTAAAGCATAATGCATTTACAGAGAAAAATATTTTATTTCTATATCGTTCCGAACTTTTTTTTTTTACGAAGCCAAGCGATTTTCAAAATTAACAAAGAAATCGACTACATCAAGACAAAAATCAAGCACTTTGTTCTTGTAAATTGCATAGTACAATTCTGAAAGATCTAAAACAATGATGAAAAGATTAATTGAACAATATTCAGAGAATAAATAGAAAAGCAATTTTGCACAACATTCAGAAATGAAATCAGATTTAAAACACACTTTTATTGGAGTACTAAAAAGTAGAAATTATTTTTGTTTTAATTGTCAATTAATATTGGAATCAACATTTCTCAAATTCTCTACAAGCTGACGCCACTCAAATGGAATCAAAATTTGATTAAAACTAATAAATTATTTGATAATCAAGTTTTGAAAATGTTAAAATATTGTATTGCCATCGGGAACATGTACTGTACAAAATTTATAGTACATCAGAAAGTGAGTGAAAAGTCCATCCTTACAAACATGAATTAAGTCAAGTTAAATAAAATGTGTAAAAATGAAGCGTTTTGAGCGATACAATCATGAGAAGTTTCAAATAAATTAAACTACTATCTGTTTTCGAATACGGAAACCTTCCGCGCTTTTGCGCATGCGCCAGTCGGTTTCAATTTCATCAAACTAGGGTGTGATGTGACAGATGAAGGAGCAGTTGTTCATTTTTTTACTAAGCAATGTATTGAAACATTACACAGATTTCTAATTAAAAAATAGTACGATTCAAAAAGAAAATGAATATCAATATCGGAAAAGAATAGCTAAAAGAAAACCGTGCGAAACATAGAAGTCGGAAAAATGCTCTTTTTACTATGTATCACACCACTGTGGAGTAAATCGTTCAAAAATGATAGGTGCGAGTTTCTGAAACGACCATTTTCTTATAAAAGAAACATACCGTTTTCTTGATGAGAAATAAAGAAGCACTTCTCAGATATATTTATATATTACATCTCGATATAATAAAAAATTTCATCTGTATTAATATATGTTATTTTATTCATTCAATACGTACAAATTAAAATTGACACAGAAAAACTTAACTAGTTTGGAGTAATTTTGGTGATAAAAAAAATTAGTTCCTAGATCGAAATAGAAGTAAATTAATAAAAAATCAAAAGGAAATGAGTAAATTGCATCGTTTTCCCCCCTTTCGGATAAAAGTTTGCAAAGTTTCTATCCGAAAACATCAAAATTACAAAATCAAAGAAATAACGATGGCAAACATAATGGGGAAAGAATAACTTTGAATTCTATTAAAGGATTTTTATTGATATCAATCGGGAAAGATCTGTCGAAAAAGACACAAGTGCAATTATTTTTGACCAAGCGATTTAAATGGAGTTCTGTGGAAGTATATCAGAAATCGTAGGAGAGAATACTCCCATTTTAAATAGTATTGATAATGCTGCAATTTGTTCATTTCGACAATAATTTGTTTTATTTTTGTTTATAAAAATATTTTCCAATTTTTAATGAAATATAAATATCATTAAAACTTAATACGTCCACTTAATATATCCGGACCAAATTTGTTTTACAGATGATAAGTAATCTCACGGAAGATTCAGAAGAAGTATTTCCATCCCCAAAAGCTGACTTATTTTAACTGAAAAAGTTAAAATGTGGAATGTCTAGTACCATTTTAATAGTTTCCCCCCTAAGCCATTCGAAGTAGAAAGTACTGAACTCTAGTGTATAATGTTTTTGACAATGTAAATGCAGTAGCAAACATTTATTTAGAAGATAATATTTTTTGCTGCCATAGCAGGAAAGTTACAGAAGTTTTGCTACTGGTTTTTGCGGCAAGGAAAAAATACAAAAGCAGCCTAGATTTCTTTTTTTCCTTTTTTTTGTGGCCGGTTATTCCCAATTAATGAACGTTTTCCACTACACCAATAGTCAGTGACAACTGAAGTTGACACTAGAGAGCTGCGCTATTTACTATTACGCCCTGTAAGATTGGTTCTGAAAATAAATCTATTGTATCAAAATGTAACTCAAATTTTAGGATCAAAATTTAATTCCAAACATCACTAATCGATATCTGTGTAATAATTTGTATAATTATTTACAAAGAAAATTGCTTAAATTCATGGACATCGTTTTATATCACTCAGATACGAAAAACTTAAGGTAGGGTGCCCAAATATCGCCTATGTTCGTAATCCCAGATGGCATGTACACTTGCAGCAAGTTTGATTTTTCTTGATATTAGCTCGTCATGACAAACTTGTTGTGGCAACTTTGCAGCAAACTTCCTGCAAAGTAACAAAACATAATCGACCAACCCACTTGCAAAACAAGTTTGCTGTGAAGTTGTTACAAACTTCATACTACGATTGCAAAACAAGTTTGCTGCAAAGATCATACAGCACACTTACAGTTAATCTTTGTCTCTGTTTTAAAAAACAACCGATTTTTAATAGCATTTCCTAGACCGTCCTTCTTATTAATTCAATAAATCAATGATAATTTGTAAAAAAAAACTAACTCTTTTATAAAAAAAAATGTGAACAATTTTCCATCTTTTTACTAAATATAGAACTCGCACTTTAAAGAAAACTATATCGCCTTTTTCTTAATGTTTAAATTTTAACGTTCATAAATAAAATTAAACAAAAAAACAGTCAATGTTTGTTGAAAAATAATAACTTATACATTTTGTCCCATTTTAAAAGAAATTACTTTTGAACTCTAATTTCATAATTTATTCTACTAACAAAACGTAGTTGTTAGCGAAAATCGTTCTCTCTTTGACTTCAAATCATATTCTCAACACAAAATTTAAAAAATTAATGAAATCAAGAAAACAGTTTAAAATAAATCGTATGCGCGCGATCTATTAGTGCAATCTATCTTCTCCTCTCAGAGTCTAGTTGGTTGAATGGTTAGGACGACAGGTTTAAGAAGCGAGATGTCGGGGGCTCGAATCCGAGGTTGTCTTCCTACTCTGTTTTTACTATAGTTTGCAACGAGTGTGAAGCGGCAAGCTTGTGACAAGTTTGACGCGTAGTGACTAACTCGTTTGCGTTAACTTGTTTCAAGCTTGCACTATTGCCGTCTCAAATTTGTTGAAAGCTTGCAGATTTGCAGAGCAAGATTGCTGCAAACTAAAATTGCTATCTGGGATATCGCTTACCACGACTTCTTATTCCCGCTCAAGGGGCATCTCAAATATGGGGATGAGAACCTGCCGTATGAATAAGCGGAGTCTGTCTTCTCTGTGGGATATAGCAACTGTAGAGGTTGAATTACCCTCCGCCGATGACGAGCCGCTCGTAATAAGGGCTATTTATGCGAGGGCCACAGTGCCCGATTAATTGTCGCGGCGGCTGGGTCATTCAAGTTTTCCACATGCCTAGGTTGGTCGGTATGAATTTATTTGTTTATGGTTTACCACGGTTTATTCTTCATTTTTAGTGGTATCTGGTGGCCACTACCGAAACTATAAAGCTTCCCCCTTCAGTAGTTGTTTGAGGAAGCCATTTGAACCTTTGTTGTTTTTTCTTTTCTCCGGGAATTTTTTGCTGTTTTCGTTTTAGGTGAATTAAACTTTGCACCTATTTTCATGATTACCCGCAGAATTTCGAGATTAGTTACATGTATTTATCTAAAAGAAAAGCTTTTCTAATTTTTTCTTCATTGAGGGATTATTAGAGAAACGTTTTGCACCAAAATTTGGATCATAAGGTAATTTAATAATTAATTATGATTTTTCGAAATTTTGGTGGAAATTTACCTCATAGGTAGGGGATACTTTACGCTGGTTAATTTTCTTTTAGTATATTGCAAAAAAATTCTCTGTATGAATTCTAGATATATTTATTCAAAGCCTAGGAGGAAATATACAAGAAAAATAAATTTCATAAATGTCTGATTATAATTAACAATTTTACGTCATTGCATTCTGTCAAATCAGGAGGGCGTTGTAGAAATCCTTTTTATCCAATTATTGTCGGATATGATATTAATATATCTATATATTACCTTTTTAGTAAGGTAAATGTTTATTATCATTTTAAGATCTATGATATTGACAGGAAAACCGAAGTCACTGACTTGGGCTACACACTGCAAAGGCCTTTTCTTTCTCATTGGAGAAAACCAGGGGATTTCCATCTTTAGTTATATGAATTAGCTTTCTTTTATAACAAACTGTTCACTTGAGGCCCCCAAAAAAGTTTCCGCCTCTTTAAAAATAGCCTAAACTTGTGAAATCGCGTTAAATCAAGCTTCTAAGGTTTCTGGAAAGAACTCCATATACTTACAAGTCTGTAAATGTCTTTTATACACTCTGGCCATATCTGAAACTTCAACAAACATTGCTTTAACTATTATTTAATACAAAAATAATTAAAAAAACAGTCGAGGTTGCTGTTTATCACAAATTTCCATGGTGCAAAGAATCCCTCCTTTTCGGCGCAAAGTTACTCCAGAAAAAAAAATTAATTTCAAGTTAACTAACAAATATAATTGGCATTCAAAGCAACAAAATGAAAGCTAGGCTCATTATCTTTCACATTTTAATAAACTTGCCTTCAGAAATGCCACATTTTCCTCACCGGAGGCATATTTTTCATCGCTAAAAGTTTCGCTGAAAAACTGGCTCATTGTTTTTTCCTTTTGGAACCAGCTGAATGATTGTTATATACTTTTAGGGAATGAAATACACTAGTAAATGTTTCCAAGAAGCTAGAAAAAAATCTTAATCCCGTACCCGTAATCAGTTGACATCTGTTTCATTTTTCGCACAAATTTTGCATTGGTGCAAAGTTACCTTCACGAGTGCAAAGTAACCCCGTTTTACAGTAATCATGTTTCGCTACGTTAAGTATTGTTAATAAAGTTCAATTCATAATGCTATACCATTTGAGGCAGTGATAATGACTATAAATGGCTAGATTTTTGCGTAGTTTGTGTTTTGGTTTGCGATTTTGGAGAGATGCCGCCATGTTTGAGGATTGTTTCCAATATCGCCCACTTGAGTTTTTCCATTATCACCCACTTGGGTATTTATAATATCGCACACTTGAGTTTTTCCATCATCACCCATTTGGGTATTTCCAATATCGCACGCTTGAGTTTTTCCATTACCGCCCATTTAGGTATTTCCATTATCGCGCTAGTCCTTCGAGGGAAACTATATTAAAAAAATTACCTTTAAAAAATAAATGATTGATGTCCTATCGCCTCCCAATACTTGTAAGTTTTTTTTTATTTAGGGGAAAAGTGTTAAAAGAATACTTTAACTATACTCCTAAAAGTACAAAAAAGCTGTCTTGTATTACTTTCAATTTTGTGTTGCTTTAATTTTAATGTTTAATAAAGAAAGTATAGTTATAACATAAACTAAACTTTATTTTCATCCATTTTAGACATATGCGATATTAGGAACATATAGTGGGCGATATTAGGAACATTGTTTTTAGCAGAAAAAAATTCCGCCGTCTCAAAAATTTTTTGGGGGGTGAGGGTTAAACTTATGTATTAGAGTTGCAATTCAGTTTGTTTTTGGGTAACTGTCCAGATAATAGATTGGAACAATTTTTGGACAAATTGCCCATGAATTAGTCCTCTTATTAAAATAATAGTTTAAGTGGGGCTCTATTTGGGCCCCCTACCTTTTATTTGTCATCCAAAAGTGATAAAGTCGATCATATCTTTTCATGCACTGTTACCTTGACTTGTCACTGACTATATACACGTTATCCATAATCAGAGTTTCCTGCAGGCTTAACAATTTATCTGAAATATGGGAAATTTCGTGGATGACTTAACCCTCTGAGTGGTTTGCTATTTTGATGTACTAGCTTTAAAGTCTTAAAAATGTAATTTTAATGTAAATAATTGGATCTGTTTTGCGTTTAATCAAGTCTCTGATATCTTAAGAATATTTTAACCATGGTAGTTTAATTAATTATAGATAAAAACATGAATTATCTGCTTTTGAACTAAAAATGAGAAACGGAAAAATACGTGCAAAACGCTTAGAGGGTTAATAAAGTGATACAAGATCTATATAACACTCAGACCGAAGCCACACGGGGAACAGATGAACTGCCGCGACGCAAGACGACGCTCAAAGGAACCACAGTTCTCCAAAAAGATAAAAACCGAGGGCCGACAGCCGGCTTTTTTACTCGAAGTCCCCCCGGAGTGCCAAACATTAAAGCCACAACCTGCCGTCCTAATAAAGGGATGCATACAAGCCGCCCTGACCTGGCGCGAAGTCCTGCGGTTACATCTGAATGACAGGTGCGCCACGACAGCAACTCGGGCACTGAAGTTGGAGTCCTAACGGCCATCACCGGCCACGTCCCAATCCCTCTCGAAGGAGGTACGTCCCTTCATCGGAGTAGGTGACTACCCCACATCTTGCTATACACTCTGAGGAAGCGAGAACCCGCTTACTTATCCGGCGGCTTCTCATTCGCAGTAGCGCCAGAGGGAGTTTAATAAAGGGAAGTGGAAAACATTCAGCGAGTAAAAAGAATTAGTTCCAAATATGGCCACCAGACGGCGTATTGCCGTTATAACCTTACTATTAGACATGCAAATTATTTTCGACGTGATGCAGTAGCTGCTATGACACGTACAAACATTCGCGCAGAATTTGTTGCAGACTCTGGATGTGTCCTGCAAGTTTGAAGCTTTGTCCTCTAATTGAACAGCAACCTCCTTTACTATCTCTGCAAGAAATGGGTTTCTTTCTTTCCCAGAATGAACAGGCAACCATCCTGTTTCTTTAAATTTCATTGGCATTTTTCGGAGTCCTATAGAAGTGATTGGGGACTGTTTGAAGACCCTTCTAATTCCGAAATTTCCATAGAGCAGACGTAGTGGAATGAGCATTTTGATAGAAACAATACTAAGCTGGACATTCAGGATCACTTTATTCCAAACGGCATGATGGAACTCCACAACATTCCACTTTTCAGGCCATCCATTTAGATAGGTCAATCACTGACCATTCCACGCTAACAACAAAGACATTACCTACGGGCGGTCGGCTTCCCTACAGCACCTACTTCCTCCCCGCATTCAAAATGCGAGCCCTCGCCACCTCAGATTTTCCTCTCATGCTAGAGAGCCTCATCCCCATGCCCATGTATATACACCGGTCGCATTTTAGCATTAATGGCCCCACAGTCCAAGTGGGTTTCAAGCAAAGTTGGATTTTCCAACTTTCGACCACACCACGCCAAATCTCATCTGATTTTCGCATTGAGAACCGGTTTTAGCGTCGTGCGATCAAATTTGCGCGGTGTGAAGTGATCGTGAATGTCCAGCTTAACAAAGCGCGATCTCGTAAATTCAAGGCCGTTATGAGTGGCAAGTGCACCGAAAACAATTTCTTCGTGGATATTTGTAATTTTGTAACAACGAACTGGATCACGTCGAAAAAAATATTTCATGCGAAATACGGATTTTCATGGTTATACTCCTTCTGGTGGCCATATTTGAAATCATTTTTTATTAGGCGAATGTTTTCTCGTACCTTTATTAAGAGATCCACAATGTTTCGCACTTTTCTGATGAATGGGTTCGATTACAGGCAACTTTAAAAGGGAAAATTTAACTATGGACCCCTTTGGAAAAATGCGTTTTAAGACTTCAGACACATAGAACAGCCAAAGAAATTGTTCATGGAAACAATTGTGGCATATCAGTGGAATTTAAACGCTTTTAATAACCTTATTTTATAAACAATTCTTGAATAAAATCGATTTTTGGAAGAAAAAGGCTAATAAGATTAATTATAAGAATGCGTTTTTATTAGTGAACTAAAATATAGAAAATCGTCGCTTAACAAGCACACCACTTTTCTCAGTTTTTCAGAGTTTCAATGAGGAAGAAAAAACTGGATTTTTCGCGGCCAGTAACGAATATTTCTGAATTTTTTTGACATCTGGAGGAAAATGTGGTCTTGTGTTCGTTGTGGTGTTGCTTGTTAAACGACGAAATAGTTTATTTATATCAAATTTGGGTAAACCTGGAGTTTAGGGTGCGTACTATTTTCTCGCCAATTTTCTTTGGCGCAATTTTATTTGTCGTCGCCAAACACTGTTTAGGATGCGCAATGAGTTTTTTATAGGTCTACTGCGCATCCAATGCCTACGGCATCTCAAAACGAGAGATTGAGCACACAATGCCGAAAGAACCGAGCAAATTTGTTTAATTTAAGAAAGCATCAGCGGCTTCGCTTTCAGCAAAGCGGGTCCCTCGTAGCTTCGCTTTTTCATTGAGAAGCGAAACACACAGAGAAAGCACGAACGCAGGTAAAACACGACATCTGAAGATGATGAAACGTAGCAAGGGAAACATTGTTTCCAGAAAAAAACATTCCTCGTTCGATATTTGGAAGCCATAATCAGCAACACAGAGAAAGAGAATCAGCAAATTCGATGAACGAAAATCTTTAGAAGAGAAGCGAACGGCTATTGGAAAAAATTCGTTTGGTAAATAATCAAAAATTCCAAACGAAGTATTACTCAAATTCGTACGCCGACCAATCAAATCGAAGAGAGCAGACAGTGATCCAATGGAAATTAGCCAAAATTAAGGGCATCCACCGTAGACCGGTAAACAAATTACTGTCGGCGCATGCGGAAACGACGCCAAAAAAACTTTCAACTCGCATCTAAAACAAATGTCATGGCACTCTCTGTCTTGGCAACAAACAATTGGCGAGCTTAAGAGAAACGAAGTAAGTACGCACCTTAAACTCCAGGTTAACCGAAATTTGGAGAAATAATATAAACAAAAACCGAAAAAGAGCCAGGTACTGATAGAAACATCCTTAGCCTACAATATATTGTTTCAAATATGTTGAATTGTTTCAGGCTTTCAACGACAACAATTGTCATTGCTAAGGAACCTTCCAGAAAAAACAAACGCCAACTACCTCTTGAATCCCTGGACATTTTGTTAGTTGAAATTGCAAGGAAATACAGAAAAATTTAAAGTCGCAAATATAGCTATGTATCACCGGATAGTTCCGTTTGATAAACTTTCCCTGAAGCCTAAGCAAAAATTGAACTTTTAACCACACAGATGAGTTGCGCCCGAACGTTTTAACATTTGTTTTACGCCCGACCGAAGATTAAATCAACTGGAAATTTAATCTCATTTATATTTTAATTTTTAAATTTTGTTTATAAATGTTATTTCTTATGATATTTATTGTGGACATTTTTTTTTCTTACCATGTTGTTCTCAGTACCTTACATTTTTACGGTTCTTGATATCCAGAGTTTTGGATAAAAAAAATAATTTTCTACTTTTTGTACTCTAATAAAACCATTTTAAATTTTCTATCAATATATTAATGATTGTTTTCTAATTTTTATTCGTTAATATACTTCATAATTAATTATTATAATTATTATCGGATCTTGCCTTCAATTTTTTTCACAAATTCACTACCATATTATGATTTTCATCCCGAATAAAAATTTTAATTAAAATTAACCAATTAATTCATAATTAAGTTTTTCTCCAATTCTCTACCAGATAATGCCTCTCTCATTGAATTAAAATTAAAATCAACCAATTAATTCATAATTAAGTTCCGAAAATACTAAAATTTTGTACTGTCGCTGGGAATTCACAACTGTGCAAAATCTCTGAGCTCTAGAACAATAGGAAGTGAATGAACAATTGAATCTATGCAAACATGAAAAAAGTTTATTAAATAAAAGGATGTAGAAAATTTAATTAAAAAGAGTTTTTTAAATGCAATCTTATTAGTGTACTGGACAGCAGAAACTTTTTATTTTATTATTTTCTACTTTTCATTCTTGAAATCATTACCTCTCAAAAGCACTACCAGTTGGTGACATTGGTATGGAATCAAAACGTAATCAAATTAATCGATTAGCAGATGATTAAGTTCTGAAAATATTAAAATAGTGTATTGTCATCAAAAACTCACAACCTTACAAAATTTCAAAATTCTAACACCATGAGATATCGATTACAAAATTTCATCTTTACAAACATGAAACAAGTCAAGTTAAATTTTTTTAGAAAAGACATTTTCTTAACGAAACTCTCAACGTAAAATTTTGTCTTAATTAAAAAAGAAACTGGACTCGACCTTGTTTCTTGTACTTCCTTGCTTCCTCTTCCATTCTTTTTCTTCTTTTCCTTGTTTGATAATTGTTTCAATTGTACCAGAGTTTATTACCATATCCTGAACGATTTCGGCTTTCAAAGAGGAAATGTACGATTGCTAGCACTATCCGTTAGACTTTATTATTTTTTTTTTAAAAAAAAGATCAAATTGTAAGTTGCCATTTTTGAACAGATATTTGAGATTCATTTTGTCTTCATATATAACATACATAAATCTTTGCTAAAGAAGGTGTCAGAAGCTTGAACGTTTTAAAAAACATATTTTTATTAGTGCCCTAAAAAGTATAATTTTTAAAAATTTATTTAAGGAAGGTATCAAACACATGGATTTTTTAATAAACGCATTTTTATTAGTGCCCTAAAAAGTAGAATTTTTAAAAATTTATTTAAGGAAGGTGTCAAACACTTGGACATTTTAAAAAACACATTTTTATTAGTGCCCTAAAAAGTAGATTTATTAAAAATTTATTTAAGGAAGGTGTCAAACGTTTAGACTTTTTTTTTAAAAAGATTAAAAGTATATTTTTATCATTGCTCTAAAAAGTAGAAATTTTTTAAATTTTAACTATCGTCTAGTTTTTAGTCCTTAATTTATACTTCATTGTTACAAATATTACGGAATCATGGTATCAGTTATTAATTTTTTCAAATTCATCGCCAAGTGACCCCAATCGTATGGAATGAATAGTTGATTAAATTAATTAATTAAATGATAATTATGTCTGGAAGATACTGGAATGATGTATTGTTATCAAGAACACACATGAGCACAAAATTTCAGTATTCTAGCACATTGGGAAATGAGTGAAAAGTGGATGACAAAATCCCATCTTAGCAGACATGAAACAGGCCAAGTTTAAATAAAAGTGTACTATAAAACAGCTTAGAAATAGTTGAAGTTTAAAAACTATGTCAACTAAAAATAAATTACTGATTTTTCTGATAGGTTAATGCGGAAACTTGATTCTATCTAATTTTTATGATAAATATTTTGATGGTTATACAATTGTGCATTTTTTGTATTATCAAAAGTCTTTGTTACAAAAAGAAGAAAAAAATACCTCTTTATAAGTTTAATATTTTCATGAACTCTCTCAGAATTTGTGAACATAACATTAAATGGTTTAAATATACACTACATGATCAAAAGTATTCGAACACTTTCGGATTTTCACATTTTTTAGGGCAGTCAGTCATTCCCCAATGACTGACTGCCCTTAAACTTCAATCATGTAAAGAACAGACTCTAACTCACATTTTACAGTGAAGATTAGGGCCTGAGGGCAATTAGGGGACCTTCTACAAATTGATGAAGACGAAAATTATTTTGGCCCACCCTGCTTTAAAAAAAGCTTATAACAAGATGAAACTTTCAGCAATGGTTATGTTTGATGTGCATGAATTTTCGTAAACGCAAGACAAATATTCGGGAAGATATAAAGGTTTCCTTAAAAAATCCCAAATTTTACCGCCTATTTTTTGCTTATAACATGCAGAGTTTTCTGTTATATTATACGAAACTTACAGAAAAAATGACAATATGTTAGAAAAGCATTGTGTAAAAATTTGAAAAAAAATCTTGAATATCAGAGAAAATATGTGTAATTATAGTAAATAATATTTTACTACGCATGCGCGAGATATACTGTAATTTTTCTTTCATTACTTTAAAGCCAGATATGTAGGGAACTTATGTAAAACATCCAGTCAAATATCATTAAAATTTAAAAAGATATCAGCATTGAAGTGAGCAGAATTTTTGCTTCCCTCTAAGAGAAACAAAACGATGAGGGGTTTTTCACAAATTGATTTTTTAAACTTAAATTTTAGAATAATTTTATAGAATTTAATAAAGATTGAACATGCTGAATTCTCAGGCATATTTATAAATAAAATTCATAATGTAAATTGCAGTTTGACGATTACTATTCGAAAATTTAAGTTTAAAAAATTTCATTTTGTGGAAAACCCCTCATCGTTTTGTTTCTCTTAGAGTGATGCAGAAATTCTGCTCACTGCAATACTGATATCTTTTTAAATCTTAATGATATTTGACTGGATGTTTTACATAAGTTGCCCTGCATAGTACCTATCTGGCTTTGAAGTTATGGAAGAAAAATTACGCTATGTCTCGCGCATGCGCAGTAAAATCTTATTTACTACAACTACACTTATTTTCTCTGATATTCAAGATTTTTTTTCAAATTTTACGCAATGGTTTCTAACATATTGTCATTTTTTCTGTAAGTTTCGTATAATAAAACAGAAAACTCTGCATGTTCTAAACAAAAAACAGGCGGAAAAATTTGGGATTTTTTAAGAAAACCTTTATATCTTCCTGAATATTTGGACTGTTGCCCGCTAAATCGTATGTAGAGGCTCAAACGTCCTCCCTCTGGTGTGGGCGGAAGTTTGGTTGTAGAAGCGTCGTTTGTGAGTAGAAGCGCTGGTCATTTACCATCTGAACTTAAAAACCTTTAAATCCTGAGGCGGCGGTGGCCTAGTGGAAAGGTGTCGCCTTCGGTGCGGGAGGGTTCCAGATATGAAACCCGATTCCACTGACGATCCGCTGTGTATGGGGCCTGGCTAAACGTCCTCCCGCTGATGTGGCGCGGAAGTTTAGAGAGGGGTTGCCAGCTCAGGTGTGGTCCTCGTCATCTGACCAAAATTACGAAGTCCGTCCCTAAATAGCCCTCGTGTTGCTTCAAAATGGGACGTTAATCTATCCTAACCACTGAAGATCCGCCGTGTATGTGGGTTTGTCCCACGTTAAATCATATGTAGGGGGGCAAACGTCCTCCCGCTGGTATGGTGCGGGAAATTTGATAAGTGTGTCAGCTCAGGTGTCGTCCTCGTCGTCTGACTGGTATTAAAAATCAAGAGGTTAGTCCCAAAAGAGTCCTCGTGTTGCTTCAGAACGGGACGTTAATAGAACTAAAACTAAAAAAAAAAATCGAACTTTATTTCCTTTTGTTGTTTGCATGTAGGTAAGTTTGAGGTAGAGAAACTTGTACTTCTCCAACGTGCAGTGCAGTGGCGTAGAGGAGGCGAGGGGTTAGATGCCCCAGGCGCCATTGGGACCAAATAATATTGCGTGTATGTCCCTTTCTAAAGTGAAATTTCATAAAGGGGCTAAAAAATAACCTCCTTGGAGACCGTTAACCTTTTCTAAACCAATTATGACGACTGAAGGCGAAAAATCATATTATGCCCTGGGTGCCAGTTACCCTCGCTACGCCATTGGTGCAGTGAATCGAATTCCTTTTGACAATTCCTGAATGGAGGCAAATTGGATATCCGCACCAAAAGAAGTCGCTATTTGCCTGGTTACGTAACAAATTGATGGCGACGTGCTTTCGGATCTACAAGCGGTTGATTTTCATAGACTATCTCGAACGTGGAACGGCCATTACCAAAGAACAATATTGTTCGTTTTTGGACATGCTGCAGATTATCTAACGAGCATAGAGGTCAGCATTATACGCAACGGACATCAAGCTGCATCAAGATAAAGAAAGATTGATCGCATGCTGCACACCAGTATGGCAACAATCTCTGCATGTTAATGCAGGAAATTATCGTTCATCTCAAAAATATTACCTGTAAATGAAAGTAATGCTTTCCATATTCTTAAACAAACTATTAAAATTAATATCACTATTGTTATATAACACTTTATAGTGTGTTGAAGGTGATATTATAGTGTGATATTTTTTTATAGTGTGATATTTCTGACCAGTGATTTTTACTTCACAGTCTTTTGAGCTTTAATTAAGAAATCACCCTAGATAGCGCAATATAATAGCCAATACTAACAAGAGGAATGGATCCTATCGGTTATTTAATATTTTAACAAGATGTGGATAATTATTCTATGAAATAACAAAGTAAACCAGAGAATAAAGAAAAGTTTTATGCTTTAAATGACTTGAACAGTTATTTCACGAAATAAATAGGTATTCTATGAAATAACGGATACCATAATTTAACGATAACATATACACTTGGCCCATTGTTCTGCTGGGAAACACGTTGGGAATTCCCACACACTTGCTCTCATCTTTAGAACTGACTATGCACTCTTCAAAAAAACTGATAACGAGTTAAATCTCTAACCCCGTATTTTCGATTTCAAAAGAAGGAACATAAAAAGTTATACGGTGCTAGATCCGGACTGCATAGATGGTTCTGTATACATACAAATTTTGTTGGGCCAAAGGTCAGGAAATAAAAGTGGAAACATGATGGCATGCATTAAATAATTGCTTAGGCTCCAACCAGCTGGTTGCAGCGCAGGTAGCTTTTCTTTGTTTTGCTCTTCAAGCTTTTATTTAGTCCTTCAATACCTTCACGTAATACTGCTCAGTAAATGTTGTATCTGAAGGTACTTCATACTTGTGCTTAGTATTTTGAAGTCGGAATTGCAAATCTAGAAATTTGGTCTACCGACAGCGGTTTTAAAGAAGTGAGAGGTGGTTCTACTTAAAATGTCAGAAGGTGGACTTCAGGAATTGCTCCAGAACTGGCAGTGAAATTAGGACAAGTGCTTGCGATTCTTTCGAAAAAGTCCGCATCTAGAAAAACTCTGCCCACTGTATTTTATGAGTACTAAATGTATTCTCATTCTTTTTTGAGTTTCTCACGGAGTATCTCAGTAAGAATGATTTTCATTTTTATTTGTTTTATACATGAAGTTAAAGCAATCTTTTCTCTTTTTTTTCAAGCTCAATTTGATGAAACTTTTACCCTTCAAAATGTGTGGGGAAGACTACAGCCTGGTATGCGATCGCTTATTCAATGTCTGAACGATGAAAATCATAAGAAAATCAAATTCACTCGCACACTCGACACAGGACAAGTAAGTAAATGGCTAATTATTCTTTCAAAGAAATCATGAATGTGATGAGATGAGTAAATGTCTAATTATTCTTTTAAAGAAATCATGAATATGATGAGATGAGTAAATGGCTAA
>BGPR01009841.1:26155-55504 GCA_013235015.1 Araneus ventricosus | reverse complement strand
CCAACCTCCCAGCCAAACAATCCAACCTCGCCAACGACGTCAGAAGAGATAGACACATCTTTTCTTTTCTCCCTCTTCTTAAGAAAGGAAAAAAATAAGTATAAAAAATAATTGGTTTTTACTTAGAGTACGACAGGTGACCGAAGCATGGAAAATCAGACAAAAATACAGAGATTTTACTTCAATATTGAAAAATGCTTTTCGCACATTTATCTATTTAATTTCTAAGACTTCTGTTTTTTTAAACAAATTATTTGATAATGAAAGGAAGTCATCGATTTAATTTTTTTTAATGTTTGTCTCTTTTTGAAACAGAAAAGACCAAAAACCGCATTCTGACTGAAATTAAAACATTCAGAATAATCTGGCTGGTTATAAAAAATGATAACTTGTCGAAAAAGAAAAGCATTTTCTATTACTGAGATGTGCAAAGAGTTGAAATTCGGGAGAAAAATTAAATATTTTCTCATTGACAGCGGAATAAATGAAATTTAAGAAATCATGAATGTTCTCTCCTCAACTTTCTTGTATATTTCTACTAGCTGATGCCCACGACTTCGTCCGCATAGACATTATTGGTATCTTGTTGCTCGGGGTAAAATATTTGCATGTCTTTATAATTTTAATGTAAAAATTACTTTTATATGAAATATAATAAAAAATCCTTTGGCCATCTGAAATGTTTAATTAAAATGAAAATATCAAGTGAGTCAAAAGATTATTTTCTCCATAAATTACTAATAATTTTTAACGAATGACATGGAATTTAATTAAAAATTGTGGTGTTTCTGTTTTATGTATATAGATATGCATGCTAAAAAAAAAGCTGCAGACGATAACAATAAAAACATAGTTGGAAGTTGTATTTGAAAATATTTTCAAAAATTAATTAAAATTAAACGGAATATCGTTTGGAAATGAAATTGGTATCATTCAAAGACTAGTTGTTTGGACTTTAAGATGATATTAAAATGGTTTTTGTGCAATAATATGCTCCGAAGCTATTACGGAAAAAAGTTAAAATTTATGGTTTTCAATTAATTAAAATTCTAATTAAAATTTCGAAAAGTCCTTTCTTAATGAACACCTACTACCCAAGAAGTAAGCACCTGCCAAATTTCAAATTTCTAGTCTCAGTGGCTTGGGAGATTCGGCGATGAGTCAGTGAGTGAGTTTCTCTTTTATATAATATCTTAGAGCTGCTTGTAATGTGCGGTCAAAACTGTTTGGATATATCTATTCTTCAACCAGACTTTCTCAGTTTATATCAATCTTGGCAGGTTATTTAAAATCTCTACAATAACCTGCCACGCAAACAAATGGATTAAATATTATCTCTAAAAAGAGTAGCAACGGGCGTGTAATGAAATAGCTAAAAATGTTTGTGAGATTTTCTTTAGATGTGAGTGGCTGCAAGTAGGTAATTAAAATAAATAAATGAAACTGTGCATAACATGCTTTTATCATGTCAGTGACAAGATGCATGTTAAAAACACCTTTGTAAATACAACGCTTTCTTGTACATCTTAAAAGTGCAGAGAGGAAAATGGAGCTACCGAATTTTATTTATTTTACTTGTAGTGTTTTCGTGTTATTATGTTCACATATTTATAAACAAACAGACCATGTTCCCGTAGACGAATTTGGCCCACTTTTTGATAAAGATCAATACATTTTGTGTAAAGATCAAATACAAATTTCATCCTACTAAGCTTGTTCCATTTTCGAGTTACCGTCTTCACATACACAGTTTCGGACACAAACACAAATATTATTGCAGAGATGATATTTTTCGGACTCAAAGATGTCCTAAGACGTAGAGAATTATCAAAATCTACTATAAGTAGAATTTTTTGGCGATTGCAATACTTTCTCTTCGTATACCAGAAACAGTGGTATAGTCGCAAAATAAGCAGTGCGGGAACACTCTAACCTGAGCTCCGAATATCGCGCTGTTTTAAGGACGTTTTCACAATTTCTTTCTTATTTGATTTTCGTGGGAAAAAGAAGTGTCGGAACAATGTTCCGGCTCCACTACACCCCTGACCAGAAATCAAAAAATATATGTTCGAATTTTAGTTCAATCATTCTTCATCTTTTCGCTATAAAATACTGATTCATATTTACTATAAATATTTGCAACGTTTATTATGATAAAAAACGTCCATCATTTATTCTTAAACATTATTGCTGACAATTAATCATTTATTATTTATTTATTAATACAGATTAGAACGGAATGTGAAGCAATCTTTCAATGAAAAATTGAGAATTGCAAACAAAAATGTATGACCAAATCATAAAGATTTATAATTAAATAAATAAAGATCAGTAGGCGAAAATAAGAAATCAGAGTTCTTATAATTCATTATGTATCTTCAAAAGGAGACTTAATTTAATATTCTATTTAAATTATAAGATCTGATTTAAATGAACAAGTAAAAAATATATGAAAACATCCATTCCTTGCCACGGATTAGCGTGCTAAATGCTTTACAATTTGCATGAAATATTTTTCTCAATTAATTTTTTTCTAATTGTTTTTAATATTTAGTTTGTTGTTCAGGGATGCAACTTACATTTAGCATCAGTTCCATCATCCTTATGTCGTCGCATAACAAGCAACACCACCTATCTCAATATTTTGAAATTTCAAAGAAGAAGAAAATACTCAATTTTTCGAACCAATAACGCAGATTTCCGAATTTTTTTAACATCAGATATAAACATGAGATCGCATGTTCCTACTAGACGTGAAAAAAATTCAGAAATATTCGTTATTGGTTGCGAAAAATTAAGTATTTTCTCCTTCTTCGAAATTTCAAAATATTGAGATAGTTGGTGTTCCTTACTAAGCGACGATATGCTGCCCTTTACCGTAGAAGTTGGGTAGTACAAAATGAATACTAAATCTGAAGAATGTTCCAATTATCAAATGAATCCACTTATTTTCCATTTTTACGACACTATCTTGCTATCTGGATGATTTTTGACCCGATTCTTTTGTTTTAACCACGTATATACTAATGACATGTACTTATGCCAAGGTAGCTTTCTGATTGTACATCTCAGAGAATGGATAAGCTAAGAATCTTAATTATCTTATTAATATTTTTTTAAGTTTGACTGTTAAGGTAGCTATGTTGTTTTCTAAGTTTTATTCTTTTTTTAAATATATATTATGTCCTAGTAATCATTTCCAAAAACTGTTTTCAAGGGAGAAAAACAATAAATCGTTACAAATGAAAATATAAACTTGCCAAATCAAATATTAGAGATGGAAAAACCAAAATACAAACCACTTTTAAAATTAATACCAAAAAGATGAATGAACGGAAGTTTTGCACTGTTGCTTTAACAATGGGAAAATGGCTATTACGTCCTTTCTTCGCATTATGTATTTCACAATTTACCATCTTTCTGCGCTTTTATAAATAGACTCAAACACTTTCTCCCGTCATTGCCTGACACATTTTGTAACTTAATAAAGGGTGAATGCATGTAATTCTGTATTTTATTCAAACTTAAAATTAATTTTTATTTTTCTCACCTTGATGTTTCACTGTCATAGCATTTGACGACCAGTTTAGTCATCTTGACAAAGAATTCCTTCTGTTTGAGAAGAAGAGTATAATGTAGATATATATCGTTTTGAGAACAGGAAAAAAATAGCCTATGCATATACAGGGATGCATTTAGGAAATAAAATAAAAAACATGCTCCACCGCGAGTTCATCCCACCGTACGAGCTTAATACTCAAGTTACTTTAAAATGACACATCTACTTCATCCTCTTATATCATGACTTACGTTTGATTGTATTTGACCACATTAAAAATTCTCATTTTACTTCAGAAGTGAATACATTTATGATTAAATTAATCCCAACTGGTATATCTTAGTTTAAAAAAGAATAGTTACTGCAATGAATAGTTATTAATTACCAACTCCTTTATTTAGAAGAATGTAAGCATAATTTGCAAAATATTTATAAGCACTGACATGCGCTTGACCAAAGATGTAATTTTTTGAAAATATTCCAAACCTACTAGAAATTAAAATAAATTCAAAAAATTCTGTTAAGACAACAACCATTAAATAGTCAGAAAATGAAAATGTCAAGCAAGACTTTACATGAAAAAAGACTTCACAGACAAAACCTAGAAAATTCTCATCGTTTTCTTTTCTATTTTCATTTCTCTCTTTTCTTTCTTTTTCTGTTCTTTCTTACTCTATCCTTTTTATTTTATTTTCATGCAGGGTATTGTCATAGGTGAGAATGTGCTGAATTGCAGGGTTATTAATTAATCTTAAATCATTATAGAATTTAGTTACTAGTTTGATGATGAACTCTTTGAGAGATAGCATGCTTTTTTGAGGTCATCGTTTCTCACATACCAAAGGACTTTAGCTATCATTCTGATAGATTTGTTTTGAAGTTTTGATTGGGCAATAGAAGAAACCCTATAGCAGGCAACCTTTCTGCTCATCCACAGACATTCAGTAAACTCTCCCCACCTATAATTACGTTATAAAAAATAGAATTTAACTTGATTTAGAAAGAGACCCAATGAGATTTTAACAATTGATTGAAAAACGATATATATATATATATATACACACAACCATAAAGATTTCAATGCAACTTGTAATAATCTGTATCCAAATGAACTTAAGTTAATCCAAACCAATAATTTTCAAGAACCAAGTTATTTTCCTCGATATAATTATTGATTGCCAAAATACTTTAAAAATAGATATTTATGACAAAAGAAACGAGTTTAAATGTAACGTCAATAGATATATTTTTGGGAACTCAAATATCTCTTCTAAAATTTATAAAAACATTATCATAAATCAACTCATTAGGATTAACAAAACATGCAACAATAGAAATTCTATTAAAAACAAATTCAGCATCTTAGAAATAACCTTAATAGTAATAAAATTCCTTCCCACTTCTACGAACCTTTAATTAAAGGATTAAGATGTAAGTAAAGGATTGCATATTAGAGCTATGCTGCTCTTCAAGATGATCAATGAATTTGATATTCCATAAATTTCGATAGTACATTTGACGATTATCACCTGAACAGTGTACTCCATTGTAAAACTGTACATTCAAAGCTGTAAAAAAATCTTCATATACATGCTTTCCTTCATAAAAGAAATAATACCTTCACGTTTGCGGATATTGTAATAAATAAAATATCCTTAAATATGAAATATCAACTTGAATTTGTATGCATTTTTATCTTCGTAATTATCTGGTTAATATAAAATAATTCATGTGCAATACTCAGAATTCTATAGCATCAAGAGTAAGAATACGTCTTTCTCTAAATAAACACAGTCGTAAAGAAGTTTCTTTTTGAATATTATTTAAAAATAAAAATTAAATTATATTACAAAATTCCTGTGTGAAATAATGTTAGATAAAATTATTTAAATGACGAATATTGATAAATACAACGACGTTTTTTATTAAATTAAAAATTCGAGCAAGAATTGAAATAATTATACATACTTTAAAATTTCTTGTGCCATTTTTGTCCCATAGCATGACTTTTCGGATGATATAATCTCTAAAAGTATAAAAAATTTAATAAAATCAAATTCTAGAATTTTTAATTCTAATTTCATGTAAAATTCTCTCAGAAAAAGGAAACGCATGCCTTCCGTGAGAATACAGAGAAGAAGAATTGAGAATATACAGAAAAATAATAGACAAATAGACTGGAAACTTAGAACATTCTTCATTGCTGAAGAAATATTGCCAATTGTTAAGTTAATAATTATAATATTTAGCTCAATGCATGGCTCTAACATGAAGCTAAAATTTTATCTTCTGTACAAAAAACAAACAAAAAATTAATGATGAAATTATAAATGTCAGTACTTATCTTATTAAAAATTCTATATAAATAAGAAATGCTCTTAAATGACAAAAATAAATAAATAAAATATTATCGAACTCTACAGTATTTTTAAAGCTTTAAAAATCGTCTGCGTTTATTAAAAGAAGAATGTTTTGTTTTCCATATAATTTTTCAAAGTAAATCTTTTATTTTTATTTCAGTATTTCTTTTTGATAACGAACAAATAAGGCATTATTTGTTAGCATAAAAAATGAATAATCGATACAAACTGAAATAACGAATTCATTTTACAATTAAACTCCGTTTCTTCCAGTTTTGGAATAATCAGGATGTTAATGTGAGAGTGAGAGATCACGACAATTAATAATTATTGCAAAATATTTTACAATATGTTATTCAAGCACCAGTATCGAAAGAAAATGTGGTTTGTTTTATAAATTGAGTATCAATGAAGTGATAACATTTTCATCATACTAAAATAGAAAATGTGAGCAAAATTACGAAATTTTAAAGGTATAATTCTTTATAGCTTAAAATATTTATATGAAATATAAATACTTATGAATCGAAATTATTAAATATTTCTAATCATGACTTAATTATTTAATTTTTGCAAAAATGCGATCAACTATATAATACTGTTTTTAAATAAAAGTGTTAACTGTTAAATAAGTTTATGTTATTTAAGGAAAGCAACTGCAGTGCTTAATTGGTTAACATAATATGCTCAAACTCGATGTTCATTTTCTGGATTAGTAGTTGACCAATCACCCATTTACCAAAGACATATATCGTGGTTTCTTCTTACGTTTATTCTGGGAGGTGTTCGTTATCCTGTATTATGATCATTGTCCGAATATAAAATCTTTCTCGAAAGTGTTTAGTGTCTAATTTGTTTTCAGTTTAAAATGTTCGTTAACTGATCACCTACTGTACCGTTCAAGTTTCTGTGATATAGGGTGAATGTTGAATTAGCCTCTGTAATTTCCAAAATGCTCATCCAAAATCATTTAATAATATGGTCCAATTAACTATACAAAATGTATTTATAAAGGACTAGGTAGTATCAGGGTCGGCCTAAGTAAAAGTGGAGCCTGGTGCAAAGTTGATTTACGGGCCATGAAACAAATTTCGTACAACAAAATTATTTCTTGCCTTTTGCTATTTATTACATTGTACAATTTGTTATAGTAAAGATCACAGGAATACATGAAAATGATACATAATTAATTTATTTTTATAAAGCTAATATTTCAATCACACACACAGAAAAAATCTTTAATAAATCAAATAAAAATAATTACTTCATAAATATAATTTGGTGTACGATTCACTAGAACAAGTTTACAAAATGTGATTTCTGTTTCATTTTTATACAAATTTTATAGGAAATTCGCTGATAATATCATCAAAATTTATTTTGTTGGTTAATTTGGATTTGATAGATAAAATGGTTAAAAGGTTCTTGACTAATGCTAGATTTCAAGTAATTGTTTTCAATCTTGAGAAAGTTCTTTCTGCAGATGCGACGGTATTGATAAGTTCAATATAATTTTCAAAACAGAAACAAAATTTAGATACAATTCAAAGAAATTATTTTTAAGCAAATATTGTAAATATTTGTAATATTGTAAACTGGAAGGCAAAACTCGACGACAAGTTTTCATTTTGTTAAATAGATCAATGCAATCAATTTAAATTTTTCAAAATCAGTCATCAGAAACGCGGGGCCTTGTTCGCTCCCACCGTTCGAAAATCCCTTGGACCGGCCCTGAGTAGAGTGCTGCAGAAACCTGCTGCTCAGTCTAAAATTCGATCTACAAAAGTTTTTCCACGTAAAAAGAAGCTCCATTCTAACTCGTAATAATATCCTGCGTTTGGAATGGTATAAAAACGATTTATTTAGAATA
Source organism: Araneus ventricosus (assembly GCA_013235015.1). NCBI lineage: Eukaryota > Metazoa > Arthropoda > Arachnida > Araneae > Araneidae > Araneus > Araneus ventricosus. The sequence continues at coordinate 47,715 of BGPR01009841.1, read as the reverse complement.
TTTTGGTCTCTATGAAGTCAAAGCTTAAGCAGCTGGTCAAATTTAACCTGCAATAAATAAGGAACTAATTTGAATGAATAGTCTAGCTAACTGACGATTGATTCAGAAAAGAGGGGGGGGATAGGCAAAATGAAAAGAAAATAACTGTAATACAGTTTTTAATATTTTGCATGTTATTACGTTGTCCAGCAACATTAAATGACCACTTAATTTGAGATCTGAGACACCGAGTTGTCATCACAGATAGGATAGAATACGATTCATTGGAAGGCTGTAAAAAAATCGTTAATTTGGCAAAATGGCCTAAACTTTTCACTTCAATGAAAAAAGATTTAAATATAAAAGTTTTTTACTCAGACTATAGGAAATCAGATAAATTGACATAAATTGCAAAGGTAAGAAGCTCAATATTGAACGAATCAACAGAAAAAAACAATTTACATTTTAAGTGTTTGAGTAAAAGACCTGTTATATTTTGGATATCGTACTTTTGTGGAGAAATTCATTCTAGTGGTTTAGGTGGAAAAGTAATGATAGACTGAAAAAGAATGATTCTTAGAAATTTTTCTTTTCTTATAGTGGGGTGAATGCAATTCAGAAAAGAATAATTCTGGAGTACAACATTTATAAAAATTATCACATCTTTTTGTTTTAAATCATAGGCTGATACTGATCATCAATACTGAATAGGAACGAAAATATGAACTATCCTTTAGTGACGACAAATTGCATCTTTCCGCCACAGAACCAAGATACAAATGGCAGAGTATCACCTTCGGCCCCTGAGATTGTGGATTTGGTACCTCAGTCAACCGCAGATCAACCGTGTACACGGGCCTACTGATTGAAGTTGTCGGGATCAAACATCCCCTCCCTGGTTTGGAGAGAAGATGCTGGCTCAGATATCGTTCTCGTCATTTGACTACAATTCACACTTACAAAGTTCCTCTCAATATAACCTGTTTTCCTCCCAAAAAGGATTTTAATCTTGCTAAACTAAACCAAACTCCAAAAAGGTCAGGATCATCTTCGTATCTTTTTAGGAAGATTTCAATTCTATAATAAAAACCCTAATCATGTAAAAACCTCTTACAGCCTTTATTTAGCTTCGAATCGGACCTTAAATACTGGTAATCTTGAGAAACCAAATCAATAATAAGAAATATTTTTGATGCGAAACAAACCTCCTCTCAGAGAGTATATATTTGGGTAAAATTCAGAGGCGGTTCGTGCAAGGCACTGTGGTACTGCATCAATGCCCACTTTTCCTCCGTGCATAAATTAAATCACTAATTTATTTAATTTTACATTTAATATTTAAATCAGTGGTTTACCTTTCAGTGCTTCCAAACTACATGGGAAACGCAGGGAGAAACCGCTGCAGAAAACTGGATTCCTTCACTTTTTCCCATTTGGTATATGCCTCCCTTCGTAAAGAAAGAAATTTCTTGAGAAATGTATTTTCAGCAAGTCCCGGTTTCTTTCTGTGCGCATGCGCAGTAACATATATAGCTCATTCTCTTCTCCCTCGGCTTTCAGCTGAATGAACGACTGTAAAAATCACAGTTCCCAAAGACGTTCGTTAGAAACTGGTCTTTAATAAAAAATTGTTTTCGATATCCCAAAATGTGACAATAAATATGAAAATGAAGTATAATTAACGATAAATTAATTTAAAATAGTTTCTTTTGGTAAATTTGAATGGATTTTTTTTGTAATCCATATGATTTTTTGGATAATTTTTACCTACGAATGAAAATTTATGATAAGAATTCTGAAAATATGATTGTAAATTAAGTTTATTGGTGCTTCAAAAATGAAGAGTAAAACTGTTCAACGTGTTATTTCTAAACTATAATTTATATTGTTTTGTTTAATATTGAATATGTGTTATATAATAATTGAAAGAAACTCGGGGTTTCATATTCAAATTATTAGAATTGATTCAAATTATTCAAGAACATTTTAGGAAGATCAACCTTTATTCATCATTTCTGCGGCGTCTAACTTAACCACTTCAGAGACGATTTTTTTAAAATGATAATACTGTGCAATTTTCATTTGACTATATTATTTTTATTTTACATCTGCAACAATTTTGTGAGGCTGAAAAAATGATTTTGTTCTTCTAAATTTTTATCCAACAGGTTTTAATGTTTTATAATATAGAGTAATTTTAATTTGAAGAAAACTTAAACGAACAAATATGTGTTAGTATCCTTGAAGAGGTCAAAGCATTGCCCGTAAGCTGATCTCTTCGCAAAGTATACACATACGACCTATAAATCTCCGAGTAAGCCTTAACTAGTAAGACACACCTATATGCTGTGATTATCACAATCCAAAAAAAGAGGTAATTAACATATTTCAAACTTGGAGAGATTATTAAACAAATCTCAGTACGTTAATGATCTTTTACGTTGAAAGAGCTGACGTTGCAAAAAGTTTCTGTTCTCATGCCAATCAAGACCGTCTTTGAAATGAGAAAGTGGTAAGTGCTGACTTTGCAAATGGGTTCCATGAGGAATCATTTAAATTGTGTGGCAGTGGTGAATCCAAAATGATGGAAATGGCAGTCGAATGGAGTAAAATCACATGACGTCACATTCACATGACAAACGTAACTGCGAGTGTCATATGTCATTGAACTGAATAGATTGTTTTTAAAAAAACTTAAATTCAGGCAGATGTAAAATCTGAAGACCTAAATCAAGACGCTGCATTAAGAGACGGACAGCGGGTATTGCACGAAGTCCAAAAAAAAAATATAAATAAAATTAAAAATTCAGAAACAGTTAATTATTTAAAAAAAATTACAGAAAAGAAAGTGAAAACGAATATTGAATAATAAATATACTTTAATATTATTTTGACTACTTTTTCTTCAGGCTGATTGATTCTTACACATTGGTACTTACTTATTAGGATGATTATTTTCTATTACTTTTATTATTTGCAAAGTTCGGAAGGAGAACACACTTCAAAAGTTAACTTTTTCAAATTTAAATTAGGTTATTCTTTTTTTTTAATATGAATTATTTCGGATAAATGAAAAACGGGACCGCTCTGAACATTCAGTTGAAATTCGGGACATATCTGTGACTCTTTTTTTTTTCAATCCGAGGCAAATAGCCAACAATCAGGACATTCCTGTCTAATCTGGAACGTCAGATCACTTTATTTGTTTTTAACTACGCCTTTTTTTTTTTAACAAGCTTGATGTGATTTCCCGCAAAACGAACAATAAATTTCAAAATTAAATTGGCGTTGTTCATTTGGCATGTATACCATGAGCACGAATTGACGCCATGAAAAACAAATGAGTTTTTTTTGTTTGAGAATTTATCATGTAATATATGCATACTGTCCTATCGCCACGAGAAAAACCCTAGACACCAAACATGCTTGTGGCGGTCGTTATGGAAACGGGATGTTCCACTGAATTTTGGGGGTGAAGGAAAGGGCTGTATTTCATTTGGCATAGATAGAATCGGCGGGAGTTTCATTTCTCTGTGTACTCCGTTGGAAAACGAATTCCTCGCCTAAGAGAAGTGCGCTTAGTTTGCCAAATGTTGCAGTTGATTTTATATCCGTATCCCTCCTTTCTTCGACTTGTCTATTTGAGGCAACCCTGCTCAGGGTTTCTCTCCTAGCGATAGGACAGTACTCAGATATATTATCAACAAGATTGACAACACATCGATTGTTAGCAAGACTTCGAATTGAACTTTAGAAGTTGTGAAATTTAAAATCAGATAAATATACATATTCTTTTACTGAAATACTTTAAAGTTCTAAAATTTTGCAATAGCTTGAAATATTAATATAAAAATTGAGGGAGGCTTAAAAATGTGTAAGAATTAAATTATTCTTGGTCCCTTTTTATTAGTTTAAACATTTAATATTTATTATTAGACCTGATAAAATTTTATGTCTAATAAATAATACACATATTTCATATTTTATAGGCGAAATTTTCAGTAAATTACTTTAATGTCAACTGAATAAGTGTACTATTTAAATTCTAGGTTTGGAATGAATAATGGAATGAAATTTTTGTAAAAATGTAAACGTTATGTTAAACGAACGTCACATTTTGAAGCTGAACAAGACATATGTAGTTTCGGTCATCATATGAGGATGAAACTTCACTGCCACCGACGCGCTGGCGTGTCCAGAATCTATTATCTAATTGACCCCGTCTCTACTGTAGTTAAGAGATGGCCGAGAAGGGTTCTTTTAATTAGATAGATGAATCTAATCCCAGGCGTGAATAGTGGCAGCGAATGTGTTAAGCCAGCACTCAGCTCTCCAGCCTGCCACACCACATCAGCGGAAGAACGTTTCCCCCTTGTAGATTTAACATACATTTTACTCACATACACGACGAATCTTTCGTTGTTGGCAGGTCTTAAAACCCGCAACCTTCCAGTCCTGACGCCAAATCAGGCCATCAGAGCCCTTATAACTTTTCAAATTCTTTATTTCAAGGCGAAATAAAGAATCGAAAAGTTGCTGATAAGTTAATTCGGTAAATAAAGGGTTAAAGTCAATGATTAAAGCTGATGTAGATTTTTTTTTTCTGTAACTGTTTGATAACCAAGGTACGTTTAATTCTCGATGGTAGGCTTAATGTTTACTAGGCCCACATACGCGTCGAGTCTTCATTGGAATTGGACCTTGTACTCGCCATCATCCGAGCCCGAAGTCAAGATTTTACCACCAAACCACAGTGGCCTTGTCAAAAGGCAAAATAAAAATCCAAGAAAATTTTCTGCTGGGTATTTCAGGGAAGGACGGATGGATGACTGGTATCTCGAATGGAATTAATCTCTTTTGAGCCATTTTTATCATGGATCGTACTCGTTCCAAGTGGAAATGTGCATTGCGTGGTGGTTAAAGTGTTATGAAAGGCAATATGTTACCAACCTACGAAGATTTTATGAAATTCTAAGAGTGGAACCGGCATAAAATAAAACGCGATAACGAAACTAACAACGAACCCACATATAAGAAAATTGAGGACATTGTCGTGGAGGAGATTGAAGATAATATGGTCAAGAGCTTCCATTCCGTCTTCCACCAGCATAAACCAGTTAAGACGATGTTGAAGACGTACCATCTGAAATGCGAAATTCTTTTAAAATCTCACCCTAAAATACCGAAGAAGAGATTAGTAGTTTCACCGTACCAGTAAGGCGGTGTCTGACATTTCATCCTGCAAATGTAAGGACATAGATGAGTGCATTTGCCCCAGATACAAAAAAAATACTCCTCAGAGAAAAAAGCTTCCTAATCGACCAACTCACCACTAGAAAAATGGTAATTGGAACCGTAGATATGCTTACAACGAATAAAATAACGAAAACTTTAAAAAGGAAAATGATCAAGCAAAAATTCAAGTTTTAGCCTCAAAAAGGAAGCACAGAGAAACTTAATGTCTTGACTTCACCTGAATCTAGTCTATGGGAGAGTGACGATATATTCCAGCCACAGTCATAAGCCTCAACTTTGGTGGCTCCTGCCGATAAGCCTGCTACTACGGATAGTACAGTAGACTACACTTTACTTTCAAGAACGTTTGATAGATACTGAATTTCAGACTGGGCTGGAACAGCTATTACTGCAGCAGTTCTTCACACTTCCACTTCGGAATTTATTGATCAAAATAAGCTCCGCCGAAAACGCAAGAAAGCACGAAAATTGGTCGCGAAAGAAGACAATGTCTTCAAATACCTGCTTTATAATTCGACGGATGGACCGATAGAACTTTAATTATATCAGAGAAGGACGATAAAATGTATAGACAGAGCATTCTTAATGAGCAATGGAAACAGAATCGAAGTTCTTGGGTCATATTGCACCAGAGTTTGGCACATCTAAATGTATGGAACAAACAATCGCCGATTTCTTCCTAGAATCAAAAATATCTATGTAATCTTTGCTGGAAGTTGGATGTGATGGAACTAATGTGAATGTTTATAAATATGGAGGTACCATAAGTCTGTTTGACAAAAGGTTGGATAAGTCATTACAGTGGATTATCTATCTATTACATATGAATGAATTACCTTTCCGAAACTTGCTTAAACATACTGATGGCAGAACATCGGGACCCAATACATTTTCAGGGAGAATTGGAAAAGATCTGGAAATGTGTGAAAAAAGGCCGCTTGTTCGTTTTCATCTTATTTAAACAGTTACCCGAGTTTTCTTTTCAAGGTGTAAGCACAGACCAAACATAGTTGTATAGAATAGTCTCGGCGGTTTCAAAAGGTATATTTCTTAAGGATTTAATAAACAAATCTCCAGGCAAAAAGTCTCATGCCCGATGGCTAATTCGTGCTAATCGACTTCTACGCTTGTATGTTTTGATGGAATCTTCTGAAAATTCTGGTTTGCTATCAAAATTCGCCCGTACTGTAAAGATGGAGCACGGCACCTGCTAGAACTCATCGCTGCAACTAGATATTTGCACACAGAAATAAAAGTTCGAGTAGATCCCGTAATTCAAAGAAACAGTTGCTTCGCTCATCCTGAAAATTTGTTGATCGCAATGCTGACCGACTCAGAACCGCACATCCGAGAACTGGAAGTTCATCGGATTTTGAAAGCCCTCGGCATTCAGGAAAATGGGTTCTGACTGTTTCAACTTCCTACTGTAAAATTTGATGCGCCATCTTACACCGATCTGATTCACTAATATTAAAATCCATACCTGACAAAGACATCAGACTATTTGCCGTCCAAAAAGCATATTGAGAACTGTCTTTACTACATATGCCATCTCACAAACACAAGCAATTGAAAGGGCAATTAATACGGTGAAAAAGTTTTAGCTTCATTGTGCAAAAAATATGATAGAGGAGGTTCCATAAGAAACCAAATAGAATATAAAAAAGCCATGCCGAAATTCGATAGTTAGAAGGATTTTCACGATATTTGAAATCTTATTATAATAATATAAATGTCATTTTTGTAAACTTTTCTTGTAATAAATATATATTATTCATGCAATTTCTGTTTGTTTTATAGACACACAATTTACAACTTTTTTTAGAATTATTGTAACAAATTATCAGAAAGAAGGTTTTTCCCCCCAAAATTTGCATTCTTTAAAGCCAATCCGCAGGCAGAAGATGGCATCCCATTACAATCAAATTTTACATGTGAGTTATAAACATTATTTGGCACCCTTTTCTTGTTGTGCCCGGTAGAAATCCGAAAAAAAAATTTTCTCCATAGAGAGGTGACCCACCCAAACTATCTAGCTCAAAGAGGGTGGAAATGGTGGGGGGTTGAAATTTTCATTTCCTCATAAATCATTTACAATTGAAAATAGAAAGAAAATTTAAATTAGGTGAATTATCGCCTTATCATAGTAAACAATTTTTGCATTTAAACTTTTTCAATAGCTGCAATTGCTTAGAAGTTATGAGATGAAAAGTGATTTTACCTCCCTTCCTTTCCCCTTCCCTCCCCCTTTACTTAAAGGGCCTTTCAACCTATGCATGCTATCCCTTGTTGGAAAGCTCTCGTCATTTGCAAACTCTTCCACCCTCTCATTCTTGTAGCTCTAATCCTTACGAAAATAGAGGGCGAAATGTTCTTTTCCTTATATCTCCGGATTAAAGGAATCTACCTTTGCCTTCCGGCTTGCCGACGGGGATTTTTTTTTCTGTAACTGTTTGATAACCAAGGTACGTTTAATTCTCGATGATAGATTTAATGTTTACTAGGTAAACATACGCGTCGAATCTTCATTGGAATCGGGTTTTGAACTCGCCATCATCCAAGCCCGAAGTCAAGAGGCAAAAGTGGTCTCTGGAAAATAGTCACAGTGGCCTTGTCAAAAGGCAAAATAAAAAGCCAAGAAAATTTTCTACTGGGTATTTTAGGGAAGGGCGGATGGATGACTGGAAATCATTACAAGAATTAAGATTTATCTAGAAACATTCTTGAAAATCTAAAGATCATGCAAAAATTAATGTTTTGAAAAGGATATTTGTATTTTATAAATGTCATTAAAATTCAGCAGCTTGAAATTATTACTTATATGTATTTTATGTATGAAAATAATGATGCATTTTTCCTTACTTCAAAGTTAATTGTGATAGTTAGATATAATTCCATGAAAAAGACAGTAATATTACTTTCAGCAGCAAATTATATCGTACAATATCTAAGTTGAATTCTCTACATAATTATTAGCATTATTTTGGCTGGACGTCTCTGAACCCATTCATTAGATTTGTTTCTGCAAGTGTAAACAACTATTATGCTTCAAATAAAAAATAATTTATCAATTTATCTTTGGGTAATTGGTTTTAATTGCAGATTTTATCACTGAGCTGTATTGTCAATAAGAAAAGGTTTTCTTCTTAGGATTTATTTTAACTTAGCATGTGTATAAAATATACCATAATTTAAAAAGGAACCTGAATAAAATGCCGGCATTTTTTGTAAAATTATTAGAAGATTTTTATCGAGAATAAACTTTCTCTTTGATTCTCAATAAAAGAATTAGAAGATTTTTATTGAAAATCAAGTTTCTGATTTTTCGAATGCTAAATGTAACGAATTTTTCATGAAGTATTTTATTATTCATTTTATAACAGTTATAAAATGAACAATAAAATACTTGTTTGAAAAAAATACTTGTTTGATGGAAAAAAACATTAATCATAAAAATATTTACTTTTAATACACATTTACTATCGTCTTTTTAGAGGTTTTATGAGGAAGAAATTCAAAAATTTCATCATATTATTAATTAAGTTTGTTTTTTTAGATTTCTCAAATGCTTTAGAGCTTTATAATTGTGAAACAAAAAGAACCTCAAGACCCACTTTTTCTGACAGAGCTAAAAATACGCTCACTTTCATAGCTGTAAATTATATACAAAAAACCCTTGATTTTACGGACTAATTGAGTTTAAAGAGTCTCTTCAAAATCAGAAGTCCGTTATATCGTGAATTATGTAATGAATTCATTAATTCAACATAAACTAACTAAACAACAAAATAAACAAAGCTATAAAAGTATTAAATCAAATAAAAAGAATACAGCAGTGGACTTTTTCAAGGATCACCCGCCTGCAAGGATTCAAAAATGGGATTTTTTTCTGTTAAGGATCCGACTGTTAAATCTGAAAATTGGATCCCTCGTGACCCGAAAAAGTCCACTGCAGGATTCTTTTTTATTTCGATTTAGTCCTTTTGTAGCTTTGTTCATTTTGTTGTTTAGTTTTTGTTGAATTACTGTCATTGTTCTCTTGGAAGCTGCTGCATTTGTGTATTTTCTATTTTCTTTTTTTCCCAATTGTAATTTCCCGAAGTAGTTACAGTTTTATAATTTTTAATTGTTTTTAGTGTATTATGTTATGAATAATATTTAAAATAAGATGTTTCACTTCAAATTGTGTTTTTTATAATATCAATGTAGCATATTCAATATGCATACCATATTAGTAACAAAAGTCTCCTTGAAACTGCCTATTAGGAGGCTGAGGAAACTTCATTCTTCAATTGCTACCCAAAGTTTTTCAATTCTCGGCATTCTTGCTGAATCCAGACTTTTCCAAGGCGCCTTTTGTAAATTTCCAACAAGTGTTTTTTGCAAAACAATCAGTAACTTTTGTATAGGTTAGATAAAATGAATTTAGGTCTGTGAAAAAGTTACTGTGCAATAAATATAATAAACAGTAGAATGGATGAGAACGTAGATCCCTACACATTTTTCTGAAATAAATGAATTCTGAATATTTTTTTAAGCTGTACACAGCTACTCTCATTCCCTTTTCCACATTGATTTTTGCGCGATATTTGTAATTTCTGACAGCACACTGCTATCATGTCCATTTACAGTAGCGGTCAAGGAAAGCGCACAACTTATTTCTTTTATGTGTATGGCATTATAAATATAAATTGGGCAAGTAAGACTGTTTAAAAGAAGATAATTTTGATCGGTTTGGCATAGGAATGCATAATTGAATCACCTCTTTTTTTCCTCTTGCGTCACCCTTTAAATGACTGCGTCAGTCTCGTGTTTAAAATATGACAAAATCTAGGATGATGCGTTTTCTTTGGCCCCTACTCTATATACGAACACGAGTTACGCGACATCTAGCGGAGTTCATACAAGCCATTTACTTATTGGTTCTCATCAGCTACTTTTGATATCGCAACCTGTGAATGAATTAAAAATATAAATAAAATTATAAAATATCCTGTGAGATAGTCGTAATTCAGAAAGGCGTCGAGGCGCACACTTTGGGAACCAATGCCTCAAATACAGTAAAGCAGTGCTCTCCAACCTTTTCATTGCCGTGGACCGGTCAACGTTTGATAATTTTATCGCGGCCCGTTGAGGGGGGGGGACGTTGATTGTATATATTTTAGATTGTTTTGATTTAATAATTTAAATTTAATTGCATTTAAACATTAAAAAACATTTTTAATAATTGGTTTTTTAATAAACAAATATTTAAACATATTCAAAATAACATACAGTTACACGAAAAAAAAAAATGAATATTAAGTGATTTAACATTTTAACTCACTAGAACGCTAAATCAATGAGAACCCTGAGATTGTTTCTTTCCAACGAGACGGTTCCATCGGGGGGTAAGAAATCGATCAAAGATTTAAAGGAAGACAGTCAAGTTGAATAAAAGCTTATAAAAATAGAAATAATTTAATGTTCCTTGGGCGGCCCGGGGGTTGGGGACCACTGCAGTAAAGCACCGTTTATATGTCTTTTAAGAGGCTGACGTAAAACATCGTGTAAATGAAAAGACCTAAAATTGAAATTTTAATAAACAACTTTTACGATTTATGAGCATGAAAGTAAGCGTTTAATTAAGAAACTCTTCAAACGTCGTCTGAAGTGTTGATGGTCTGCGAGTATTAAGTATATTATTATGAATGAAATTAAATTCATCGAATGTTTGTTTACTAACTTCTCTATACTTTTGTCAAAAGAAATAAGTTCGAAGTTTTTCAAAGGAGTCCATTGAGGCTTTAAAGAAAGGCGGAATAACTTCTTCATCATCGCTTAAATTAGCACCAGATAATTTGTTTCCTATTGTTTCGTCAATTGTTAATAATTTAGAAGTCATGATGTCTTTATCGCAGTTCACATAATAGAAAAGAAGAGGAAATTTTCACATTTTAGAACTGGGAAAACGACGTATAACAGAAGCTTTGCGGCGTATAAACGAAACACTTTATCATTACAAAGAATACGAATTAATCGGGACTATGATGAAACGACGTATAAATGTAAACGACGATCAAATGAGAAACGTATAAACGGTGCTTTACTGTAATTCTAATAGCGACTCAAATAAGTGAAAGTTCCTCCTCAAACAAGCAGTGGTGGCAGCACTTATACTGTGTATGAACCACAGGTATGTTAAAATTCTAGCTAAAATTTTTGCCTCAAATTTTCCTCCCAAACAATTTGCTGTTTGTTAAATTTGAAGTCCGTTGAATGAAGGTTCGTTAAATTTTCGGTGTCATTTAATGCGCTTGTATTGTTTGAGCATATTTAATTTTAACTTTTAAAATAATTTCGTCAGCAGTTCATTTTTAAAAGTCGTCTTTGAATCACGGAAATAAAATATATGTTTTCGATAAAGGTTATTCAAATGTTTTACATAAAGTGCCAATTTGTATATAATTGATTGTCGTTGCGTTTAAATGGGGGAAGAAACGAAATCTTTTGAATTTAACTAGTTCCCTTACGAGACTATTCATTTGACAAAAAGTGGTAAGATTTGACAAATGGCTTGATTTTTAAAAAAAATGAATGAGAAATATGCAGGTGCAAACAGGGCCGGATTTACACATTTCTACACAATAGACCGAAGCATATTCTGCACACACACACCCAAGAAAAAAAATAGATAAATAATTTTCAATTTAATATACAATAGTTTATTTTAATTACTACTTAATCCAATCTTTGTAATCTTTGATACACATTAAATTGTTTATTCAAAATTACCCTTCTTAAGAAATAAGATAACATCAAGACTTGCAAGAATACTCCATCGAATTTCTTGAAATCTCTTGAAATGCCTACTAGAATTTCTTCGTTCGCGCTTTTGTTCGCGAATAGACTTGAAGGATCATTGAAGTGGACAGATCTTACTGAATCTACTTCAATGTAAAGAAGCCAAAGGTCCACAGAAGACAGAAAAAAAAGTATCGCTCAATACATTTAATGTAATGAATGTAAATTAAAAAAACTTCTTTTCATATGGCCTTTTAAAAATTATACTGAAAAGTTTGTAAATATTTGTTTGTTATTTCTTCTGTATATGCGCACCCTGATAACTTCGCCCAAGGCCATGGCCTAAGTTGACCCTATGGGAAATCAGGCCCTGGGTGCAAAGAATTTTCTCTTCTTTGAAAGTAAAGAAGAGAAATTTCATTTATAAACCAATAGAAGTACACAAATTCATGCGTGAATTTCAAAAGTTTTTCTATTTTTAAACAGATTTTATCATTCATTGTCAATATACTCTAAAAACTACAATAAAGCTCTTTCTTGTCGAAAAACTGCTTTTCGCTTTAATTGCTCGAGAATGTTATGTGTATAATAAACTGAAAAAAAGAAACATTCCAAATCCTGTTCCCTGATGTAATTCAACACATCAATTCATGCTGTTTGACCAAAACATTAAAACAGAAATTAAGATGCAAGCTTATAACTCAAGAAAAAAAAAACGAACAGATAACAAAAAAGATTATATCAAGAGCTCATTTACATAAGAATTTAGTTTTCCATCACGCGATTCCACAAACGGCTCGGTTTTTACACTTTATTATTACTTTTCTCTTTCATTTATTTATTTATTTTTTCATTTTCTGGCTTCTTTCTTTTCTTTTTTTTTCTCCGTGTTTACCGTGGGAAAAATTACGAAGCGTGCAGTGCGATATATTACCGCTAGGTTCGAAAGTGAATTCGTTGTGAGGCGCATCTAAACGTCTTATCTGCAGTTGTGTGCTACCGAAACATCACTTACAAATGCCACCACTATGGAAATAAACAGAAAAGTACTGTAATAATTTGAGGTTATCTCGGAAAGATGAGTAAAAACAAGAAAATTTGAAATGGGTTGAAAGCTGCTGTTTTTTATTTGTCTTTTTTTTCTTCTGTCGCATTTTACGCTTTAGTGCATTTACATTAGTGTCCCAGCGTTATGTCTGTTGCTCTGGGAAATGTTCATAATGGTATGTAAGTGTTGATGAAAAATAATTTCCAGTTCAGTTAATTTTTGAATATAAAAATTTATTAAAAAAGTATTCAATACTTTGCGACTAACAATAAGTGTGCATGCAATAATATATTTTGATGACAATAGGTTAAAAACAACCATTTATTTTTGGAGTTGCTAAACCTTTACAGGAAATGAGTGAAAAACGTATCTTATCTACATAAAACAACAATACAAATTTTATTCAAAATTAAATGAAGACGATTAATAAAATTAATTATTTTCAGACTCGTGCATGACTTAACTACATTTGTGTGCAGAAGTTGAGTATAAAATCAAGAGGCAATATGAGAAATAAAAGCAAGCAACAATGAACGAAATTAGATTGAAGCAAACTGCATTTTATCCGATGTCTTTTTTTTATTGCCCACGCTGACCCTGCTTACCCAAAGGGTGTACAGCATGTCACGAATTGGCGGGGGAAAAAATTTCAATACAAATATTAGCATAATACTATACAATATAATAGAAGTAAAATGATCCAATATAAGTAATACAACAGAAAATACAAATGTAAATATGAATACAATAAAATACAAACAAGAAACGTAATGAATAATTACAAACATAAATAATAAATAAATACAAATATACGTAATAAATAAAGAAACACATAAAATAAGCAAAAAATGAAAAATTAATAAAATCTAATAAATAGCAAATAAAATTTTAAAAACAAGAACTACGCTTTAAAATAATATATGCAATGTCTGCAAATGGTGTACGAAATTTATCAATTAATAGATGAAGGAATTGTTTTACGCACTAAGCGTCAAATTATCAAGTTTATTGCAATGCGAGTGTTGTAGCTACAAACGGTATGCAGATATAGGCAATTAAAAAATTCTAAGATGATGATGATATGCTGTTTTTAAAATGTCACGTTTAAATGATACTAATAAAAATTTAATGAGACGTGTGGAACTGAATATGGATTAGAAGACTGGTAGGTTCGAACTGATGAATTTGCGAATGAGCTAAAAGTACGTCAGGAGGATATTTTCCTGGTAGGGCCATCCAAAGTGCGGAGGCCATTCCACTAAATCCAGTTAAATCTTGCAAGCTCATGGAGCTAAGCTATTCATTGCTCACATGGGGCTGTTCATAAACTCACAAAACTGAATTAACTCTAACAGATTTCTTGGAATTATAAATAACAGCATTCAGAATCTCAAATATCCGTAGCATAATTTCTGTTCGAGCTACATAGAAGATATCTATGCCTTAAAAAGCCCTAAGTGCAATTTCGAAAGCACGCATACCTCTATTCAATTTTCCGTTGGATAAACAACGTACAAGGACATTTTGATGTTTTTCAAAGATGTTTAAAAGGTAAAAATCAGATACTCAGAATGGAAACTGAAAAAAATCATAACGACGTAATTTTTCCTGATTTTTGTGTTCTAACCGTTGCATACATTCTAGATACCTCTGCAGTAGCGAAAGTCAGACTGTTTTACTTTCAAACCCATTTCAATAGATCGTTTGTACATATAACTGTACAGAGATCCTGATTCCTTGTATCCATTTTAAACTAAACTACGGGTCTTTTTCGCACTGAAACGTTATGCTGCTCTGAATTTTTTCTAACTAAACATTTGCATTCATAAAAATGCACTTTTAGGCGGCTAAAAGAACCTTTGAATTTATGATTCTTTATCAAAGCATCAAAGTATCAAACTTAAATGCAAAATGGCTATCATTATTTGTAGAAATTTGCTGGCTTAAGTATTCAGAGATTCCCGATATTCTAAAAAATTCCCTGGGTGAATCTGTTCAATATGTTGCTTTAAGAAAATGTGGAGCATGGAATCATTTATATATATAGTGGAACTTCGCAAATTCAGACCTTTATAATTCGACGTGTTCAATAATTCGAATAATACAAGTTTTTCCTGATCCTTAGAAGTTTCTATTCAACGTAGTGTTAACGGTGCCCAGTTTTGTTTAATTCGGATTTTTATTTTGATCCTATCAACTTCGAATTATCCAATGTCCCCTGTATAACATTTTTTTTTATAAATGATATGTTATGACATAATAGCTCAAGAAAACCTAACAACGGCATAATGTCGCACCTTACTGAGTTTTTGGAGCACCAAATTCTGATTTCATATAAAAATATAGTAAGTCTTGTTTTTTGGTAAAAAAAATGTCTTTCAATAAAGCACCTCGTAACTTTCATTACTTGAAAATTATTAAAAACTATTTGAAATTCTTTAACTTTTCAGTTCTGAGCTTGAGTTCTGCATGCAGACATTCAAAATTTTCTTAAAAAATACTTTCTTATCTATGAAACTTTTTTATAGATTTTCTCTATAAAAAAATAAGGTCTTCATGAAATTTTTAAGTATTAGCCCGATGTTACGGAACGAAATTAGATTTCAATTTCTTCAAAAATTGTTACTTTTCATTAATGATTTTACTTTAATGAGTATTTATTAAATTATTAAATAGAGCCCAAAATTGTTTGAATTTGAAATGCTATAGCTTCAAATACACATACTTTTCTAAAGTATAAATAAGAAAAATTGGTTGAAACTGATTGCTTAGCTTCGTGTAGCCTTTCTTGTGAAATATCGTAGATAATTATATAATTACATTAGAAGTAAATAATTGACTTTCGATGATAATATCGAAAGCTTCTCCATGACAAACTTTGTAATGCCCGTTTGACAAACCTTAAAAGATCAGTCCGTGGTTGTGAAACCTCCATGACGTCCGTTGAGCTTATGTATGCAAGGCCACCGGCGAATGGTCATTGAAACGGCTCTGCGTCTGAAAAGTGAATAAATATGAGGCATTTGGTGACATCGATCTTTTGAAGAAAATTTAAGATCCTATTGTTCGTGAAATAGCCTGCAAAAATTGGACGGCTGTAATTGAAACCTCTATCCGGCGTGATGTTCTGTAACAGTTGCTTCATGCACATGAGGCTTTGCTGCACTGAAATTGATTTCAATTGCTTTTAGGTCTCATGACACAGATTATCATGCAATAAGTTGCAAGGACACCTTATTAGGTTTGCAAAGATAGTTGGCACACAAAATTTACTATACTTCTAGATGTAACGTTATCCAGTAATTAGAGAAAAATGTTCCTATTATTTTCAGTCGTTGATTTTAATTTTGTTGTATTGATGCAAGGACAAAAATTTACTCATGCATTATCTGCATTAAAGACAAAAAAGTCAAGTGAAAAAAAAACTGTACTTAAAAATAAACTAAGGGAGAAATAGCTTTTACTATTTCGGTTGTATTACTCGCTCTTCAGGATAATTGCTCAACTTTCTTCAAATTGATTCAAATCATTTAGTCGATGATTTCACTTGAATAGATGTTACTAAGTTGTCCATTGTCTTGATCCTTTGTCAATATTCATACATTTATTCCTTCTACCATGATATGACCTGCATTGTCTATTAACACTGCAAGTACAAATAGACTTTCTATACAATCAACTAGCTTATTTTTGTACTATTCACGGAATATTACAGAATTGAATATCATAAATTGCGTTAACTAAATGGACATTTTATTATGAGAAATAGTTGAAATCGTGCCCATTCTTTCCAGTTTAGTTCCTTTATATCAAAGGATTTCAATTTGGCAATTCATGATAGAACTTTAAGATATGCGCTATTTTAATTCAAAAGTTATTAATCCTATATAAAGCTTCTTCTTAAGATCTCTTAATTTGGTTTGCGTTAATTTATTAGTAGCATTCATATGAAAAAACAGAAGCATGATATTTCTATGTTCTACTATGCATCAATTTTTAATTGTTTCATTACGGTTTCGACGATTCAATTCAAATAATTAAGGTGATTGGTTAATATTATATTTCAAAGGATTAAAATAGGAATGATTGTGAAGAAAAGTATAAGATAAATGACGGCTTATTAGAGCAAACTTTCGAACTTCATTTTTCAAATGGTATAGAAAATTCATTTTTACTCCTTTTGTAAAGCTACTAGCCAAGAAGAGATAATGTAGGAAATATAAGCTATTTCCTTTTGCTTTAGAATGTGGTGAAAACTTAGTAAACTTTTTATGTCACTTAATCCACGCAACAAATAAAATAAATGAAATATAAAAAGTTGGGATAATAACTTGTAAAAAGAAATAATTTCTGTGCACCATATTAGTGCACAAAACTGTTTTTCGTTAAGTTTAATGGTTTGAAAGAAGCCTAATACCTGCATTATATGACTCAGAATAATTAGGCGCCTTTTATTTGGTTGCAATTTTAAATCACATCTTACTTGAACGATTTTATTAATACATACATTTTAAGAAGTATTTTTTTATTTACTTATTTATAAAGTTAAGATTTTTAGCTTTCTGGTACATTCGGTTTTATGAATTTGTTATGTTACAGTTTTTAGAAAGGGCTAGATGGCGGAAATTGATCATCCTAAATTCCAGAAACTCCCTAAAAATCGCAGTCGCCACATTTTGGTTTATCTCAGGTTCACTTTTGAGAGTGAAATTAACTTTTTATCAATGAAAATTAATTAAACTTGGATGCTCAGTGAAAATCCTGAAGCACACAAAGCAGAAAAAATGCAATAAACTTCATTAGGATCCTTGATACAAATGTGCTTTCTAAAATAATTATTGTAAGATAGCCATAGCGAAAATTACGAGAAGTTGTTTGAGAATAGAAATTTAAAATACTTCTGACAGGAAAAAAATCTTTGTAATAAAATACACTTCCTGTATTTGATCAGTTCATATAACACTTGAAAGAAGGTTGAATCAATATGTATGGTAGTGAAATCTCTAAGTTATGAAAACCCATTCATCAAAGATGAGCCTTTGATACATTTTTGAAAAATGTACCAGGAGATAATAGATTAATTTGCATATACTGTCAATTGAAAATGTATTAGATTTCAATAATATCACATTAAATAGCATGCACTTTCAACGAAAAGTTACGTAATTCAATGCAGATTCCAAACCTCAATATTCCCTAATTTTCAATAGCTATCAATTACACTCGTCATTGATGAATCTGCTTTGGAAGCTCCGAATAATGTGACTACAATTTAAAATAAGGGGTGATTGTTGAGTAATACTTTTATATGGTTTAAATGAATGTATTAATTTTTTAAAAACCTTTACAGATTTAGTAGCACATACATGGTCTGTCCAAAAAGAAACCAAACTTTTAAAATAAATTAAACACTTCTAAGAGTATTTTTTAACTCGATTTGTCTCTTTCAAACTTTCATCCTCTGTTTATACACCACTGTCTTCCATTGCTGGAATGGCTCCTGGGAATCATTTTTTGGAGCCATTCGTTAGTCTAGGGAAAGCTCTCATCTCACTTTGTTATCGTTTTAAAATTTCGCCTTTTCAAGGTGGATTTCAAACTTGGGAACAAAAGAAAGTTCACGAGGAAAAATTTGGAGAGTTACGACCTGTTTTTAATCCACATTTGAACGATGCAACAACTCCTAACTTGCTGTGGCACAAAATTTTGCTGCAATGCGTTTGCAGATAATTAGTCAAAATTGTGTGAAAAGAACGTTTGATAAAACATAGATTTTCAGTAATCTCATGTCTATTTAAACGCTTATTTGCACGAATCAAAGCATGCACTTCCTTGACGTGAAGATCGCCCGTTGCCGTGGAAGGGTACCTAGTTTTAGGATTGTCTTAGGGAAAACGATCCTCTCCATAAACTTGTTGCAATGTTTCAGTGAAAGAGTTTTCTAGTTTAATAGAAAATTTTTCAGAAAATCGTTGCCCTTCCATTTTCGAAATGAAAATAACCGATAAACACATAAAATACTACTTCAATGTACCATTCGTAAAAGAGAGACAAAATGAATTGGAGTTCTCTACGAAAGTGCAGGTTAACGCTTGTTATTATAACGAGGTTGGTTGTTGATTCATTAAAGCTCCAATTTAAAAGTTCAGATTCTTTTTGGGCAGACCAAATACTTCTCTATCGTAGTTGATAATTTTTTAAATTAGTTTTTGGGATTAGGCTTCAGATGCGCTAAATACAATTTTACATCGGAAGTTCATATTGCCAAACGATCTGTCAGAAGATTTGACCACTTGAAACATAAAAAAATTAACTTAAAATCCCCTCGAGCTATGAGAAAATTTGGAAAAGTCTGTAGAACTGAAAATTGACATAAACAATGCATATATGAAGTTACATCATCAGTGATTGCTCTCCAAATCGAGTATCAGTGATGAAAGAAAGTGTGCTAGAATAAAGGTCTGCTGTGTATTTTCAATTTACACTGAAAAATAACTTTAAAAATGACTTAAAGGGTATGAAAATTATTTCAAGTATTAATGAAGGCACATTCAACAGCTTTAACTTTAATACAACAGAATTTATGCTAGAAATACTTTTGTATTACAAATTAAAAGAATAATAATTAAATACAAATTACAAAACATTTATATCTTCAAGAAAGCACATTATTCCTGAGTTTGAAATATAACTCTTAAAAACTTCATTTAAAAGGTCAAGACAAGAACTTAATATTTCAGTAACTAATGAATATAAAAAGAAAGAAAAAAAACATTTTTCAATCAATCCAGTTAATTTGTGATACAAGAGAATGACACCTCTTGTATTAAAAATGACACCTGCTTAACTAATAATTATCGCTATGTTTTAACTCAAATCTAATTTTTTACTTTCCATAAAACTGTCAGAAATAGAATTAAGTCGTTCAGTAATGTTTTTTCTTAAACTTAGTTAAGTTGGGGGGTAAACTATTTTTAACTCTATAAAGCAAATTTTTTTTTCTCACTATCATACAATTTGAAAAGGGTCCCTGTAGACTGACTATACATACACAATATTTTTTCTAATGCAAGAATTAATTTAAAACTTGGAGTAGCCGCAGTTTAAATTCTACCAGCAAATTTAAACAAAAACACTATAATCACGATTTGAAAAAAAAATTGAATATACCGATACAGACGTAGTTATGTGATGGTGATAAGAATTTATTTTCCTGTTTTTGCTAAGAGGGGAGATTAAAAAATTACTAAACAATTTAATACTATTTCTGACAATTTTACGAAAAGTTAAAAAATTGATTTGAAATTTCATGTTGTGATG
The DNA here is from genome assembly GCA_013235015.1 of Araneus ventricosus. Lineage (NCBI taxonomy): Eukaryota > Metazoa > Arthropoda > Arachnida > Araneae > Araneidae > Araneus > Araneus ventricosus. The sequence continues at coordinate 27,329 of BGPR01009841.1, read as the reverse complement.
AAGTGGCTGAATTATAGCTCACACAGCATTTAACTTTTTTTGTGAATATCTTTTTATGACAGTTATTTATTATTATATTTAATTTTGTTTATTATGCAATCATATTAGCAACAGTGTGAAAGATGATTGATAGTATTTTGTTTTTTCTTTGATGGTGATAATGATGATTTCCGATGTAGATAGATTGTCGCAGGTCTTAAAAAATAAACTCTATTTGAAATTTACATTTTGCAATTCTTGTTTAAAATGCTAAACAAACTTTTTGTTGCTTCTATCACGATTAAAATAATAAGTAGGCAATATGGCCCAGTAAATTTAGTGTTTGAAATAAAAGTAATTCAGAATTAGCTAAAAATTTGCGAATTAGTTCCTCTTTACATGTAGAATGAATCCTGAAAAGTCCCCTAATTTCTCATGTGAGCTTCAATCCAAAATGGCGGTTCCAAGATGGCCGCCAAGTCCTTTTTCTTTGTTTGATATTTTCCTCGTATTTAATTTAAAAACAAGCATTTTTCAATTCTAAACCAATTCTAAAAAATGTAACCTAGAAATATTCATAGTTACCTATGAATTACCTAACTGTATACAAAAAAATTGAACTTTGTGATCACATGATCCTATTTGTAAAAATTGGTAGCCATTTCAGAGGATCTCCAAAATTGAAAAAAAGTCCCTTAATTTTACAAAAACATTCTAATCACTCTTTTGATTTGTCGATAGTTTTAATATCATGAGATGAAACATATCAGCAATGAATTCTGAAAAAGGAAAATTTCCCTTCTTGACGTCAAATAAATCAATTTTCAGTTCATTTGTAATCTTTTATTGGGTAAATCTAGGTATAAATCAAAACAGCTATCATTCCAGAGTTCGTAAGTTTTTCAGAATTTAAAAATGATGGTTTTTGACCGAGATATGGGGGACAACATTACTTAAGACAAAAGTGCTAGGCGGCCATCTTGGATCCGCCATTTTGGAACAAAGCTCATATGAGACATTAGGGGACTTTTCAGGATTCATTCTACACATATATAGGAGTTAATCCTGAAAATTTCAGCTAATTATGAATTACTTTTATTTCAACCCTGTTTTTGGTTTAAATTTACTGGGCTGATAGTAGTACTATATCGCCAGTCCCACTCCAAAATAACGAGATTGCATTAAGATACTGAGG